>JAVHNF010030723.1:0-17120 GCA_034783455.1 Micropsitta finschii | reverse complement strand
CCTGGCAGTGTTCAAGGCCAGGTTGGACACAGGGGCTTGGAGCAAGCTGCTCCAGTGGAAGGGGTCCCTGCTCGTAGAAGGGGGTTGGAACTGGATGAGTTCTAAGGTCCCTTCCAACACAAACCAGTCTGGGATACAATGAAAAGATACTCTGGGATTCTATGAAAATATACCTTATTGCCTGCTGAATGACATCTTTTCTACCTGGGGTACTCATCATGTCATTTTGTCAAAATTTGCACAGAGCACCTCTAATCTAGTTTGCAAAACCTTTTTATTTGGTGCCCACCTGCATAACTAGTAACAAAAGGAGATAACATAGTGGGAATACTGTGCACAGTCATGGAATATTGTAAAGGCTGTGGAGCTTAGTTTGTGGGATATAACATCATTACGCTTTGTTTTATTCATGATCGTGTGGTAAGGACTGAAATTTTTGTATCAAAAGCCACACAATACGAATGTACATACCTTTGCATGCAAGTAATATATCCATATCACAAGGTAAAGCAGTTAGAAGTAAAAGAATACATAGGAGAGACTTTGTACACACACACAAAAGAAGGGTACTGCTTTTAGTTATAATGACAACCAGTAGTCTTACATCTGTCATCTGCAGTCAGGTTCTGTGCCATGGCCTTCACTCACAGTTGTCCTACATTGAGTACAGTCTTTTATGCTCATGGGCCTGTCTGCTCCCTAAAGTGATGTCAGCTGATGATGTTAGTGTACTTCATGTTGGTGTTGAATGAAAGGGAAGCAGTGTTCTCACTTCAGAGATAGTGAATTGAGGTGCAGAGAACATGATAATTTTATCAGATGTGTTTTTTTTAATTTTAGATATTAAGGCTCAAGTGGTTCCCAATGTGAACTTTGAAGCATTCTGAATGATCATCAACTATAGTGGCAAATGTTCAGTACTCCTGAAGCTGCTTACTGTGTCCTGCACTTAAGGATGTAACACCAGCACTTGTCTGTGAGTGTCTGGATTTGGAAGGCTTGCCTAAGGGAAGACATTGATCTGTGCTCTCCAGACAAGAGGCAGCTTTGTAAATGGGAAACTCTTCCTGCTGTCATCTTCCTTATTTAATGCAGAATTTGTGGGGTAAATAGCAAACAAGGCACAACGATTTCAGAAAACAGTTTCATTGACTGCTGATCTATAATTAATATATAATGCATACTGGAGAAGATATCGAACCTAATAGCATCATATAGTTACTCATATCCATGAGCTACTAAATTGAGTTTACCTGGAAAAGTGTCAATTTTGGCTGCTTTCTGATGTTTTGATCATACAGCCACCTACATAACTAATGTGTGGGATATGTGTCTGCTCTCTTTAAGCTGTGACTCTGGCACCTGTTAAATAAAGAGTAGCAAGGGGCTGGATAAGTAGCTAATTTTGCTTCAGCATTCTGCTGCAGCCCTGAGTTTCTCTTAAGCAAGAGAGAGTTCTGGTTCCCTCACCTTTTTTTTTTCTTCCCCTTAAGTAGTCTGTAACTTTGCCAAATTGAGAATTAGGGGAAGGAAGCTGGAAGCCACATAATGTTCAGAAGGGAGACATTATTTTAGTATGAAAGATAGTAATGTTACATCTTGATTAACAGTTGTATTCCCCTTTTAACACAGAAAAAATCATGTTATCTTTTAAATATATCTCATTTACTTGTTAGAAGGTTTTAAATGTTTTCCTCAAAAGAACAAGTTTTCAAAGCCACAAAGAACTTTCTGTTGCCCTTAATGTGTTCCCTTTTTTTAGGTGCTGTTGTATAATAAAATACATTTCCATACTTCTGTTTTCTGGCATTTTCTGATAAAGCAAACTTTATAGTTTGGCAGATCAGTGCCTGGGAATGTGTTATGCTCTGGTGTGCAAAAAAGTAATCTTTAATAAACCTGCATTAACCAGCTACTTTACACCTGGGGAGAAAACCTAACATAACCTATTTGTTTTATACAGGGATCAGCTTTTCCTGTCAGTTATGCAAGCCGAATTATGCAAAAGCAGTGTTTTTTTCTGTAAGTATAAAAGGCCCTCCTTCTTTCTGCTTCTTATCCACAATCCTGAAAAATGCCCGACTTTAACAACTTACCTTATGCTTTCCCATTACCACATTTGTAGAAACTCCAACTTGGGAGCACGACTCGCTGGATCCCATGTTGATACACAGGAGCCTAAGACTAATCCTTTGGTAAGTGTTTTATAGAATGGTATTTTGTATGTAGTCTTAGTAATAAAGAGGGTGGACTGAAAAACTTCCTTTATTGAAGCTTTTTGAAGTTCTGTCTTAATGATGTCAAATTTGCCATAAAGAAAGAAATTTAGATTATTGGTATTTGAGATTTCCCCTCCCTTGCCCAGCAAGATTCTGTAGCCCACAGTTACCTCTTAATCACTGTTCTTGTTTTTCTGTGAAGCTGTAACTCTGTGAAATACCATCTTTTTGGCCACACTCAGTTCAGTGCCTGCAGTATCTTAGGCTAAGGCCTTTCTCTCTAGCTTGGAAGCTGGGAGCCCAGGGCTGAGGAGGTGGGAAGTTCATGAAGGCATGAGCTGGTTATCTTGCTTTTAGAATCTGAATGCCTCGACTTTGAGGAGGATGTCAGAAACACACTCAGTCTGTATGACATATGCAAGCGAGCCACAATGTAAAGGCAGTACTAGATCTAAAGTACAGACCCAGCCTTCCTACTGTGTCTGGCACATGCTGGATTTACTGTGCTAAACGGGAAACTGGGAGTAAACCTGTGGGACAGTCTGTGCTTCCTGCACACATCAAGGTTTTTGAGATGATCAGTAGCCCAGGCCATCAGAAATTGAAAGTCAAAAGAACTGTAACTTACAAACTGACTTAGTGAAGTGAGACTTATGGTTACTGTTTGTAATGTTCTAGTTACTGTCCATATCCAGGTGAGGTCTGAGAATTTCAGATATGCTCACGCTGCTGTTGAAAATACAAATATTGCTGCTCCATAGTTGCTTTAACACTGAGTTTCAGTTTTGCCTTTGCTAGTCTTGTCCTCCTTATCTGGCATTCACTTCCTTTTTCTGATCAAGAAATCTAATCTAAATGTTCAGAGGTTCTTCACACTTCTGTTTTCCCTGATAAGAGTGAGAACTGTCCATCAAGGTATTACTGACAGCTTTTTGCAGATAAACTAAAATAAGCAGCTAGCAGTGGGGGCTTTTTCTTCTTTTACAAATGGGGCACCCAGGCTAAGAAAATGTGTCAGCTAAGGAGAGAGTGGAGTGGTAACTGTGTCCTTTCTTTCAAAATGCAGGTATCTATTTCAGATGAGCCAGAAATACTGTACAAGAGATTATCCCTTCTAGTTAAAGGCCACGATAAAGCTGTGTTGGACAGCTATGAATATTTTGCAGTGCTTGCAGCTAAAGAACTTGGCATCTCTATTGAAAAAGTGTAAGTAACTGATCTGTAAAGGGATGTGGTGTCAGATGCTTCTTAACTCACTCCTGTAATTCAGGTTTTGTGCTTTTTTCAGAAGAAACAACTGTAATCTGACACTTTTTCTCAGATTATAAATCTTACACTTCTTGGATGGCAGCACAGTGATGAGAAAGCACCAGCAGTTCTACACTCTGCACTGCCATAGTAGAAGTGCATTTTAACTACGTGAAGGGTGATGACAGTACTCCAAGTATATTTGCCAGTGCTGTAGCTTCCCTGAACTAATGTTGATTAACACCCAAGTATTAACCATGCCCATGTGGGTTAATTATAAACTTAGCAGTGTCTAATACTTCCTTGTAGATCTTCTAAGTAAGAACAAGGATTTCAGCATAATTGCTCAGATAATTTGTATTACTTTATATAAAGTATAAAATTGTACTTTATGTAAAATGACATTTTGTGCTTTGTTCAGGTACAACCCTCCGAAGAAGATAGAACGATTGACACTCTTAAAATCTGTACATATTTACAAGAAGCACAGAGTTCAGTATGAAATGAGAACACATTACCTGTGTTTGGAGGTAAGAAAGATGAAAAAGAGCAAAAAAAATATGTTCTAGGAACACAATTCAAAGATGTTAATAGACGTTAGTTCAGGAGTGAACACAAACCTGGTTACTTGGGTTGGGGAAGAGAGTGCAAGGAATAGCATAAAAGAGCTGACCTAGGTATAGCCAGTGTAACAAGTTACTCTGAATGTAGAGCCAACATAATTTTTTGATTAAAAGGCTGATTTTGACATCTTAACAGCTGAAAGAATGATTAAAAAATAAGGTAGAATGGAGGGTTATCAATGTGTTTTATGTTCTTGCTGTCCAAGAATCAGTGGGATGAGAGCAAGATGCAGCTAAATCATTGCCATTACTAGTCACCAAGGGTTCTTTTCTTTATGAGTTTGTCTGATGTTTTTGAAAATGCACGGCTTTGCCATATGCTACCATCATGTGGCAAACTAGAACTGCGTGGGGGAAATACAAGAAAGGAAGTGTGTGCAAACCACCAGCTCTATGGCTGATGACACAGACTTGTGTATGGTTTAGAATGCAGCTGTGGTTGACTTTCTTAGAAGAAAGGTTTACTGCCTGTATTTTGTGGTTACTGGGTTTCTTACTGTAACAGTGCTTAGCAAAATGCGACTTGAAGTCCCCAGACATTCATGCAGTACAAATGGCTGCCCACAGACCATAAGCACTGGCTTTGCCATCCAGGAGAAACTGGAAAATCAATAATTCAATGGAATTCTGGAGTTCCAGGATTTTTAATAAGCGTGAACTTTGAGAGTATACAGAAGCCAGTAATTCTTGCATAACCTCTAATTAATTTTATCTGATATGTGCAGTGCTGTGTTCTACCCCTTCCATCATAATTAGTGCATTGTGGAGTGAAATAGCTACTTCCTACTTATGTGAGAGTTGTGAACAGGTCAACTGCCTCTGCTCAGTGTTATGGCATCTGCCATCCTGTAAGATGTTTGGTCCCATAGCAAGAGCTAGCGAGGCTTGGGCAAACTTTGTTTGTATTCTGTTTGTAATATTAATAATAGTAGCTCATTGAAAGAACATTACTTCTGTTTCAGTTAAAGTACATAACTGGGAGTACTGCTGCAGTTTACTTGGAGTATGTGCAACGAAACTTACCCGAAGGGGTGGCCATGGAAGTAAAAAAGGTGAGTGTCCACCTCACATTATTAACTGTTATGAGACTATGTCCAGGTGCAAGTACCAATAATTACCAAAGTCTTTAGCGTCAGCAGAGGAAACGTGTTTAGTTTGGAAGGAGCATTTTCCAAACTATTGGAACAGTAGAGAGGCTGCATTGCTTGAAAACGTCACTAGATGGCATTTCTAATCTGGTGCCTATCTCAAAATTGACTAAAAGCAAGTAGTTAGGTGTTAACCAATACGTATAATATATGGTTATTTTGCTTTTCTTTTAGACTAAGATAGAGAAAATACCTGAGCACATTAAGGAACCAGTTTGGGATACAGCACCTCAAGTAGAAGAAACACAAGTCAAGTCATGAGCTTACCAGGTACTTGGCTCCATTGCTGCTGAAATTAGTCGCTTCTATCAACTTAATTTACTGAGATGGTCTATTGTTAAATAAAATTCTTTTATAAAGTAATGAATAAACTCTTGTTTCATCAAGTTACTCTTGATCACAACTCCAGTACATGTAGACTGTAAAGTGAAGAAGTTTGACTGTGCTCTGTGATCAAGAACTATGGTCATCTATAATATGTTTGTAGAAAGTGAAAATTTGTTTTTATTTTCTGTATATATATATATATATAAAAAGCACATGTATATATAGATAAAAATCGGAATCTCCTTTTAATACTAAATGGTTTCTGAATTCTGAAGTACTTGAAGAATCCACTTCATGTTTGTGCAGTGTTTAATGTTGTGGATGCCAGATTGATACACATTTTTTACTGTAGCTCCTTTGAAGTAACTGAATCTCAGGTGTACATACAGCATTTAGATATGTACATGCATATTAACTTGTAGTAAGTCAAACCCCACAATTTTAGAGGACACTGAGGCATCCTGAGACTTTTCTAGGCTCCTGCTGTTCCAATAGTCTCATTTCCAGTCTTCGTAACTGCTTCCTAACAGAAGAACACAGTGATCACAGTATAAATTTGAGACTTCCACAGGCTTACATTGCTAACTGAAATTAACTGCTTGTAGAGCCCCATTGCAAAGCAAATGGTTACTAGGAATGACTGTGAGTAGGACGGAGGGTGCACTAAGTGTTTTAGTTCACTACAAGGAAAGGTGTGGCCTTTCTCTAAGCTGGCTGGGTTGCTTATTGTGTAAACCCAGTCTGGCTGGACACTACTTACGCTTAGAGGGGAAAAACAGTACAAATAGCAAATGAGTGCTCAACTGCTTTGAAGGTTAGTTCACCATGAATCAAAGGAGATAATACTAGGTGCAAAGCCATCATCGATTTTACCTTCAGACTGCATTAAGCACTTCTGCCTTTACTAGGTTAGCAGGAAGGACACAGCTGCAGGAATCTGCTCCAGTATTAAGGGAGTGCTTGGATCTGACTGCTATTAAAAGAATTTACAGAAGGAATAGCCAACTAGGTCCCAGAATAAGACAACTAGAGAGGCTGGATCATTCTTCCTGAGCTATGCAGTCACAAAAGCAAAGAAATCCAGTGGTGGTACCAGACAGAAATGGACAATCTTAATGGGAAACAGCTGGAAGACAAGAAACCAAGCTTGTGCTTGAAGATTGTCTGCATTTTCTAGCTGTAGAGAGGCCCAAAGCTGTTCCAGAAGAAATACTTCATGACAGTCAACAGTCAGTGTTGCTGGGATCACTCATGGTAGAGAGGAAGCTGATAGAGCATACAGCTTTGTTGTATGTTGGGAAAAGCCAGTGTGCTTTCAGAGTGATCTCTGGACCTTAACTGTGTTTTCAGAGCTGTAGCTAACTGCCATCACAGGGCATCTCCACCCTGAGAAAGCAGAATGACCTGTGCAGCATCTGGTGTTACAAACCCATGTTTACTAACAGTGCCATTTACTAACCCCACTAGGCCACACTTCTCATCGATACGTTTCCCTGTGTGAAACTTCCTCCCTTTCAAGTCTGTGATCCTTCCCTGCTTCCTCTGTCTTCCCCTTCACGTTTAGGTGTTTCCTAAAACATAACAGCATATTTGTCTTTATCTCTACTTATGCATTTGCATAACACTGTAACTGTGCAATACACTGGCATCATCTTTTGCTGTCCATTAATGTGGCTTCTGATTTTCACAGCATGGTTGTGATCTTCATTTATAAAACTTTGGATAAACTATTTTCATTCTTCTTTTCCCATTCTTTTAACTCAATTCTGCAGTTTTGCTTTCTGCCACCTCAGGAAGTACCAACAGCAACACTCCAATCATTGCTTTCTGTCCTGTCTCAAGTCATCTTTCTACCTACTGAGCTGACCATGTCATCTCATTTTCAATCAGAAAATTTTCAGTTGATTTTTAGAGGATGCTAATAAAAATGCTATGCTTCATACTACTTATAAACATCAGTATTTGAACATGCTGTGTTGTGTTCTTATATAAGTGAGACACCCAAAGCTTAAATGATTCCTGTCTGAATGCCAGCTGTTGCATTTATACAGCAAAATTGCCAGAATTTCATGCCCTGAAGTAAAGGCAACATATGCCACAGAGGATGTTGTGTGCATCACAGCAAAGCATTCCTGCCTTCCTAGAACTCCAGTTTGAATCTAAAAGAGTCAAACCACTCTGTGTCACTTTATGTGAGCACTTCCCCCTTAAGGAGAGAGGGGGAGGATTTCAGTCATGGAACTGCACTAAATCCTGGGGATCAGTTCCATCACTTTCTAATGAAGGAAAGATGGATGAGAAGACTAGACAGCTTCAGTAGCAAAGCCTGACTTCCAATATCCAGTAGTCTGCAGTTCCATCCACCCTATAATCAAGACACAGATTCTGAATACTGCTGCTCTTGCCCCAGCTCATACTTTGTCAGTTCTATCTAGCAAACAAGTTTAACCCAAGAGATTTTAAAATGCTTGGTTAAGCCAATGCTCTGTCTTTCCAGATGAAGTTTTCCTATATATGAACTCAGGCAACAATAAACCTTCAACCTCACTTCCTTTTTTTTCCTTGCCCCCAGTTCAGGTTTCCCTGTAATGTGCATGCGGCATTCAAGGGTAGACACCTGTAGTCTGAAATCAGATCACACTCCTGCCCCTGTGCACATAGCTGTATTCTGTTCTAACCTGCTGGTGTACTGTCACTGATCACTTAAGAACATCTTTAATAGAAAAAAACTGAAAATGCTCAAGAACACAGACCAATGAGCAAATATTTTTTCTCTTATTTAAAGGGTAAGGCAGACAACCGAAACTATTTGCATTAACAGAAAGAAAATGGTTCTTTTCTGAGTGGGGTTACTCACAGTCAGAAGACTGCTTTATAACCATCCTCCAGCTTGTAAGGGTAGGTGTCTAGCACTATCTGCTAGTATGAGAAAATGCTTTCCCAAGGGTCATAGCAAATAGATGCCATGTAAAGTTGTTACAAAAACCCACAGAGTGGTAGCAAATACTAAGAAAAGTATCATGAAAGCAGGTGCCAGATCCAACAGTGAAACTTCTTCATTCCCTCAGCGGTTAGACTGTCTCAATCTGAATAGGAGCTCTGCTAAGTATTGGTACTGAAACTGGCAAGTTTTTGAGTACAGTCAGTCTTGGTTCACTAGAGGGAAAGCAATGCATAGCACAAGAATGTTCAGGGATGTTTACCTGTACTGCCAGGCAGAATTTAGAGAACTGTGATCCATGTGTACAGTTAATAATGTAATTTCACTGGTTTGTTTCCATTAATAGAAACATTGTTATAGACCATGTAAACTAAGTGTAGCTTAATTGGTGAATTACTTTTATGAATACAAAATACGGGAGTTGATAAGTATCTGAAAGAAAATGGAAACCCCCCAATATGCTGCCAAATATTTTTCTTTTCCTGTTGTGTTAAGTATTAACCTCTTTGAATCCCAGCATAGCATAAAGGAGTAAACTGACACATATTGACCACTGTTTACATTAAGAAGTATATGAGCCCTAGAGCATGGATAAACTGATGTTTCTCCAGAAAAATATCATAGAATGATAGAATCATTACAGCAGGTTGATCAAGACCATATCCAATTAGGTTCTGAATATCCTCAAGGATGGAAACTCCGCAGCCTCTCTAGCCAACCCATGCTACTGTTTGATCATGAGTGTAGTAAAAAACTTTTCTTATGTTTAAAAGGAATTTCCTGTATTACAGCTTGTGCCCAATAGCTGTATTAGTCCAAAAGGATAAGGAATGCAGAAAGGCTATTATCTGAGAGAAAGCATTTTGGACCAAGGCATAAGAGTCTTGTAAAAGGAAAACCATAATTACATATGTGATTGGAGCCAAATATTTACTTAGGTTTTTTTCAGATATTTCTACAAGGTCTATTATAATATCTCCTAAGTGTATGTGTGTCTGCACTATCAGCTTCTTTACTCCAAGTCACAATCTCTTCATCTTGAGCTCTGTGTGTGTACAACTTCACACCCAAGCTCTCTTTCAAAGTAAAGAAGTTAGGCCTTTCAGGGATGAAACTTGGTTGCAATTCTGAGAATATTTGCTCTGGTGGGCTGTAAAACACTTCTCACATTATTATAAACATTTGAAACTGGGAAAACAAACAAAGAAACAAACAAGAAATCCAGATAGCCATTCAGTCAAAACAAACAAACAAAAACCCACAGGTGTGCTAGTAGAAATCTGGCTCAAGTATTACACAGCTTACCATTTCAGTCTTGAAGCAGTTAGCTCTAATCTACATGGATATGAGCCATTCAGAATCACATAGCTTGGGGATCAAGGACTTGTATGAGCATCCTAAGCAGTGTAGGTGTAGCTGCAGAAATATTAGATATTAAGAAAGCTTTGACATTCGGCATTTTTCTTTTATAAGAATAGTAATTTTTGCTGAAGTCAAGGCGATTCCCTTGTATTCTGCTAAGGAAGATCAGACCCAAACAGGATAAAGGAAAGGTCCTTTGCATAAACTGGCACTTCCTGCTGGGTGTGTGACGGAGACAGTGAAACAGTTTGAAAGAGAAAGATTGCAGAGGAACTGCTTTGAGATATAATTCAGGATAGCTCTGTTCTTATGTTTATCACTAGTCCTGCAGGTTTCCTAAGGATAATATATTTTAGTTTTATTCAATGGATTTTTTAATGTCTTTTTTACCTGACTTACGTTGCCAATGAAATATTGCTGGCTTTCAAAGAATCTGGGAGTCAGCAGTTGTAAGATGTGGTTATTGTTGACTATTATATACAAAGTCATGGACTTTATCATTAAAGACAGGTGAGTTTACATTTGAGAGCCATTAATATGCTTAAGCTGTCCCAGGATAAAGACACTCTGAAGATGAGACGTAGCAGTTTCACCACAAGACAGGATCACCCATATTACAGTACACTTCAAGCTCATGTTGCCTGATTGATTGTAAAAGAAATTAAACCATGTCTTCCCAGCAGTTTTGCTTTAGGGCAAGGTAATATGTTTGTTGCTCCAAGTGAAAAGCACATACCTTTAGGGCAGTGATGGCAAGGCTAATGTACCTGCAAGGTCTCAGAAGAGATATACTTACAAAGTTATTGCAGCACACCTCAGCTGATAATATATCCTTCTCTAATCTCTGCACTCTTCTGCTTCAGAAGCTTTTTCACAGAGGAAAGTGGCATTGTCTCCTGAGAAGTGTTGCAATGGTCTGTTGCTCCTAAACCTAGAATTTTTCAACCTTACCTTCAGCACCTGTCAAGGCACCTAAGTTAGGGGTGGAGCTGCTCTGGGTTCACTGAAGAGTCACCAGGAGGAAGGAGGCAGCTGGAGATCTTGCTCTCTCCATTGCTTTCTTGTAAGTGCTTTTCTCTTTCACTTTGCTTCTATGGGGTGAGTGGAGAGCATCAGTTAAGTGTCTAAAATTAAATGCAAGAAAAGAAAACAAAGCTTTGAATGGATTCCAATCCCACCAAACAAGAGTGCTGCATATTATGACCTGCCCGTTCTTTCTGGATTGACAGTTCTCTAAAATCACCTGTATGCTATCCGTGGTGCCAGAAAGTCAACAAACATGGGATTAGGCAGTGTTGAAAGAACTTTAGAGAAACACAATCAATTATTTTTTACCAAAAATATTATTTTTCCTAAATTAAAAGCAAAAGAAACTCGCAAATTTTCTAACCAGGTAATTTTTAACTATTTTTTTTTTTTTTTTTAAATGAGCTTGTGGAGAAGTTGTGGGTTTTAGCTAATGACATAAGAAGACATTACTTTCTTCAGACAGACACTTGCATTATCATTGCTAACTTCTAATGAAATTGTATTAAACTATATATTTATTGGCAACTGTGAAATTTCTGCTTTCGGGGGAATGACGTGTGTCATATGCTTCTGCGAAAAGAAAGGTGAGTGAAACAGATCACTCTTTAAAAATGAAAATTATCCTGTCTCCTTTGTATTTTAATCATATGCTGCTGTGAATAATGTCTGTGTGCTTTAGCTATTCCCAAATCCTTTCTGCTTGTCTTAAGTCAGACTTGCAGATCAGAATCAGATAAAATTTATCCCCTTTCCTATGGTGGCAGATGCAAAAGGCACCATTGCCTGCTACAGCTTTAACAGCTAAAGTAAAATCACCAGCTCAGTCCTGTACCAATGAAAACAGTAGGAGCTTTTTCAGTCACCTGAGTGGGCAGAAGATGGTGATTAGAATCCACATATATCCCATCCTGGCCCTTGGTCATATATACCTCTCCTTCCAAAACTATCCCTGTGACATATGTATTTTCTAGTGCTTTGTTGAAATATGCTTCACTAAAAAATGCTTGCATCACTTGGGTTTAAACAGAACATGCATTCAAAAATTCAAGAAAACTCAATTTCCAGCTTTCCATAACTCTGCAAAAAAAGTATTAGGGTAGGTTTCTCATGGCAGTTTCTAAGGACTCAGAAATACACATTTATATATTGTTTATATTTCAACTACAGCCTGAAGTCCTTTCAAAAAATTGAGGTCCTGTTGTTCAGTGTTGAAGAACCTCACAGGAACGTATAGTTCATATATTGTGTAGCTCTGTCCAGTCTGTAATTAACTGTTCAACTGATCTACTAACACTTACTAAATCAACATGTTTGTTGATTCCTACATGTTTCTAGAATTGCCATATTGCAGCAACGGTTGTGTGAAAGAAATCCTAAAAGAAAATTAAGCCAAATGTCTTCTTGAGCTCATTAGCAAGTCTCAGAGTAACTCTAACAGCTCTAACAGCTACCAGAAAAATGATGTCATAATAATGTTTTGTGGTCCCTTTACTAGCTCTTTGTAGCTGCTTATAAGACTTAAGAATGATGCATCATCGCTTATTATTTGGATTTCAGAAGAATCCACAATGTGCTAAACACTTCTACAGTAAAGGTGACAGCACAGTCCTCAGCCAAAAAGGGAAAGACTAAGAAAAGAAAATAAGATGAAGGAAATAGAGGCAGATATTTTACTTATTCTTAGGTAGCTCCATTATTACTTAGACAATCATTTTTCTTTCACAAAGAATCTGAGATACAGTTTCACTGAGCCCTTTTTCACTTATATTCAATCTTTTTTTCAACTTGTGTTCACTCATGGGATAAATGAGACCTATAAGCAAAATGGATTAAATAGCAAGGTCTGAACTCCACTGAAATCAATAAAAGACTTTCTGCTAACTTCAGTCAGCTGCAGCCTATGCTTTAATCAGCCAGGTGCATTTAAGTGTTGCCATTTCCTTTAAATTAATTTTAAATACAAATAAAGAAAATTATCATAATTAGCCCAGATTCTATGTCTGGGACATCCAGTCTTGGAATACTACAGCCTGAAATATCTCCCTAAAATATATGAGCTTTTTGTGCATGGAATAGAGGTGGGAGTCAGACAACTATACATCTATATTGATATTATTAAACTCTGTTCAATAATATTAGCTATGTGTCTCTGATTTTTTCAGACTATAAACTGCTTGTCCCCATACACTTCAGAAGCAATTAGCACTTTGCTGACACTTTAAATTATTAATATTGTTGTTGTTATTAATATTAATCCAAGACAAATTGGATGTCCTTCATACAGAAAGTGAGGCATATGTTTTGACTGTCATTAGTGGGATCTTTTGCTGTGTTTGTGATTTGAAGTATACTGTTGATACCAGCACAAATACCAATACCAATACAGCTGATAATTGTTGTGGTGGCTTAGTGTCCCATCTGGCAAGTGAGAGCAGATCTTAGCTCTGTACATAGGAGTGCGCATTATTTCGTATGCATTATTACATGAAACTAAGCTGCACAGAGAACATGTCCTTCACCTCTGAGTGCATTCAAATTCTGCAGAAATCACCCAAAATAGAGAAAAAAAATATAAGATCCTTAGGATTAAGTGAATTTATGAATTAACAGAATGAGTAGGAAATGCAGGACATTCTTTGTCCTTACCACTCACTGAAAACCCTCAGAAATTCAAACAAATTTGTTGCTTGACACCTTCTTGCCCTGATGAGAAGTACTGTAGCCCAGTCATTCAATGCAACTAGGTGTATTTCCTCAGAAACATCAGGCAGTACAGGCATACCTATCTACAGTCCTTCTGAAATCTGAAACGTGTCTGAGGTTTTCCACTGAACAAAAAGGTATGCAGTGTGCTAGGCTTTAAATGTCTTATTTCCTTTTTTAACTTTAGGGAACAGAGGACCACCAATATCTGGTTTTTTTTTTCCCTTTTAATCTCAATGATCTTATTTCTCATTTTGTGCACCAACAGTTATATTTTTCTTCACTCTAGTTCTAGAATAAAAAAATTCCTGGATGAGTTCATGTAAAACCATGACCAGGGTAAGTGAAGTATTTTCATACTGCCAATAATATACATAGACTCACATACTTATTGAATGCCATACTAAAATCCTATAAATAATAGTTTTTCCTTCTTGTCACTCATAAGGCAAACAACTATCATTTTGCATGTAGATGTGTAAGAAGTGTATTTCCTCTTGTCCTCCAGTTCATGCCCCTCATCTCCTGTTGCTAAGATGGGACAGACACAAAAGCCTGAAAGGACAATACAGTCCCTTTTGCACTCTCTTCTGTCCTGCTCTCCAGAAGAATCTTGAATGTGCACCTTGAATCCTGTGTCTATCTCATCTGAGGATACTTACATAGCTGGGAAACTTTGACCTTCACAGAGGAAAAGAAATTGAATGTACTGTATGTGGAATATCTGGGATAGAACAATATTAGCACACTGTCGCTGTTAGTATCCTGACCCTCTTGGATAGATGCTGTCAGCCTCTGTCTGGGGATGGATGACTCAAGCTCGGTGGGTGTGCAGATGACGTTTCAGGCTTAAGTGCATGAAACACCTTTTATTCCATGATTCAGCCTCACCTCCGGTTTGCCATTATGGCTATGACTGCAGTTTCTGACATGTCCTTCCCCTTAGACGATTTTCCTGTATGAGGTCATGCTGCTTCTGTTCAAAAAGGCATCACAGGGAGATGCCTTCACTCTTTCTGGATTCCCATCTTTGCCTATATTTGCTCTTAAAGTTCTCACAAATGGTAGTGAAGGACAGCAATTTCCACAAAAACTTGTGCATGCAGGGAGCCACTCTAGAAACAGAAGGCAGTGTAATTTTTATCACTACCAATCACTACAGTCTCATACAGGCTCTGGTTAATCTCTGTCTTTGCAAGGAGATTGCTGACATCCATTCAGTAAATTTATGCTCAAACAAGATGCCCACTATCAGGACTAATTCATGGAAGATCTGGTGGTCAGTCTCTGATTTGTGCTTTGATGAGACAAACAGCTCCAACAAGAGTCTGGACATTTGATGTGTAACCATTCAAGTATAGCCTGCAACAGGAAATCCTCCCAGACTTCTTGATCATCACTTTTTAGGCTACACTTGTTGTCTTTAAAAGCACTGAAGGAACTGCTATGCTAAGCAGTATGGCATTAAACAGAAGTTTATTATTTAAAGATGCCTGTGTTGTAACCTGCAGGCAAGGGTTTTGCCAGTCATGTCTGGTGTTCCTGAGATCTAGCAGCAATATAACCCTGTAGAGACAAGTCCCGTAGACAAGTATTGAATTACCCTACTGCCGTGTGCTTTCTTAATGAAACATTAGCACCTTTGGGACTTGACAAGTTTCATCCATGATTACTTCAGCAGAGGTAGCATGAAGAAAGCAAACTGAAAGACAGAAAATATGTTTTGATATTTATTTTAATTCCAGAATAACATATCTTTTCTAATTAGAGAGGTGCCTTCCAGGCAGATGTTCAAATCATGTGGGAATTCATATGCCAAATGTAAGATTAATGGGCTCACATGCTAATGAAGCACTCTTTCACTTTCGATGCCAGAGAATAAAAGCACCAGCCTTTCACTGGCGAAGATGAAGCTACATCTTTCCCTAGCTGCAAAGGTTTATTCCAGTAGGATTCTTCACAGATTATTTTACTGATTCATAGAACAATGTTTTTAGCTTTATCCTTTTCATGCTATAGTAAAAGGCTTAACCCTTTTCTCTTCACATAGGCAAACCTCACAATTTGCATGTCCAGATTATATAGTACCATTGCTCTGTGAACATTTTTATCCTGCTTCCAATGAGGCACTAAACAGAACACATTTCCTCTAAACAAATGAATACTGACTTGGTTATAAAAAATGGCATTTCAGTGTGCCCTGGATAATATATCAAGAGTCAATTTAGTGTCAAAAAATAGCAACTTGCCTGTCTATACAAAAAGTTTTTGCTTTTGTTTTTTCTTTTTTTTTTTTTTCCAGTGGTAGGCAAGATGACTGAAATTCTATCTCCACCATGAAAAAGACCTTTATTTTGTGTTATTAAAAGAAAGCTGAGCTTATCACTGACATCACAGGCTAGTCCTAATGTCTTTTACAATGGCCCTAATGGCCAGCCTGAGAGACTCCCTGGGCCACAGACTGTATAAACTAATGAACAACCAGACCCTCCATTTTCAGTACTTCCTTTCCCCCATGTGTCATTTTCCACCCAGTAGTAAGCTATAGCATACAGTTATTTCCTGTGTCTGAGATCTGGCCTTACAGTTTTCATACAATTAATAATTTTTATACAGGTTCCTTAATACAGAAGAACAGGTTTGGGGTGTTCATGAGTATAGCCTGATCTTCTCTCCCATCTTTGCCTACGCTTGCTTGTGCCGTTGTGCCTAAGGGTGATATAGGAATTCACTCCATCAGCTTGTCATTGGTTTTGTAGAACCCAAATTACCTTCATTTTCTTTGAATTTTATGGAAAGGAAATAAAACATAATAAAATATTGTTCCCAAAAGGGCAGTTGTGTAGTATAATCTACATTTCTCTTCTATTTCAGGCTGCCTCAAGAGGACACTGTGTTGCCAAGGTTATACAGCTATAATCATCATGTATTTATGCAAAATAAGAACTATATAATAGTGCAACATTAAACATGAGGAGATTATTAAAAGGGAAATACAGATGAAAATCAGATGAAAAAAACCTTTTCATCTAATACTTCCTTTTACAGGAGTTTAAACCAAAACTTTAAGGCATATATATAATGCATATATACATTACTTCATTACTAGTTTTGATAGACTAAGACAACTAGTGTCTCTGTACACTTATTAAATACATTGATTTTTAGGTCACAAAATGTTCTTCATGAGAAATTGTCTTTTCAGATTAGCTCTAGAGGATCTGTATTTTGTAAACATAGGTGTTCAAGTACTGAAGTGTTTATAGCTGGAACCAACCATGCCACAACTACTATCTACTTGGATGTGTTAACTGGTGTGTGTGGAATCTCCTAGCAAGCATCAAATGCCCTTAGCTTCCAAACAGTTGCAGAGCTGAGCACCGGATTGTTATCTTACATCCTGAAAGTCCTTCCTGTATGACAAAAGATGAGGATCAGGCTTCCAAATTCATTAGTTCCTATCTATTCTGGCTCCAAGGATAGGGAAACACCCCTCTCTGCTCTCCAACTTGGGATGTGG
>JAVHNF010030715.1:0-14804 GCA_034783455.1 Micropsitta finschii | reverse complement strand
GATCTCAGCAGGGAAGTGGACTCGGGTCTTTTCCATCCTTTAGTGCTGTACTGTTGCAGAGGGAGAGAAAGCCTCCTTCCACAGTGGTACTAATCCTCCTCCACAGCGAGCTGAACGTTTTGAACTTGAACAACTCCTCTCATTTTTCCCCCATGTGATTGTGAGTCAGGCTGAGCTTCTCTATTCTTCTCCATAATAGAGTAGGAGATTATTTTGACTGGAAATAACCAGACACAGGTATCATGGTTGTGAATGCCTCCATGCATGCCACTTGCTAAAAGTTCTGTAGCCTTCTGCAAAGGGAGCTGGTCTTTAAAGACTTTGCTCAATGGAGAAGGAAGAAAAGCAGAGGAGAAGAATAACTCCTTCCTGCTCACTTCTGTCACTGGCTGTGCTAAACTTAACCTGCTGAATTGTTGGCAACATGCTGTTCTTCAGAAGCAGCTCTTTGTGGAAGAGCTCCCCTGTGACACAGGGGATAGCCACAGTGAGACAGGAAGTATCCCTGACACAGTGCCTTTCTACAGGAGCCTGTAGCTGCAATCCAGTCCCACAGGCAAGCCAGGAAAGTTAAGAAAAGCCATTGCTCTCAGATCTCCAGGGGAACAGATTTTCCGTCTCCTTCTCTTCCTCTCTCTGTAGTTCACCCTCATGGGATGAGACCAGCTGCTTGGGTTGCATTCCCACCCCCTGCCGTGGAAGCAGTGAGCGACCAGAGGAGTGCAGAGCAAGGGGGAAGCAGATGCAATGTAAGGCCATGTCAGGGTACATGGCTTCCTCTGCTGCCATGGCAGGTGATGCTGAGAGACACCATGCCCTGCTGGTTTTGGCTCTTGGTGGGTACCAGCGAGGCCGGTGCAGTCCCTCAGGGCTGAGTTTTAGCTGTACACTCTACTACTAGCAAAGCTCGATACTAAGGAGCATTTCACAAGGTCAGGCTTTTCCATTTTATATATAAGTGGGATCATTTTATACATAAGTTGCTCCAGGCTATTGAACCAGCCTGCTGCAGGCTAGTCAGCCCCAGAAGTTTTATCTGTGCTGTAGCAACCTCAAGCCACTGCAGTTCTGCTTCTGCATCTAATGTCTCAGCTGCTTACTGAGAAGCTAATGAGCTTTTAGAGATACATGGGTGCTATAAACTCCTTAGGCTGGAGATAAGCAGCTTATTGCCTTTAGGAGCACTGCCAGCCCTTGGCTCTTGTTGTGGTGCTTCTCAGTCCCCAGGTTCTTCCTTAGCAGGAAGAGTTATAATGTGTTTCAATAAATAAGTGTATTCATAATTACCTGCACATGTGTGTGCTGCAGCCATCTCCACCGGCTGAGGTAAAACCTGGCAGCAGGACAAACAGGTCACAACAGGCTCTGTGCACTGTGTTGTCACGTCTCCCACCACAACTGACTTCAACCCTTGCGAACTTCGTTCCTTGCACAGGGGCTGCACCATCTCATCAGTACAGGATGAATCCTCCACCCTCGTCATGGTGAAATGGCCTTTGGCACCCAACAGCAAATTCACCATGGACAGGGTGGGCAGCTTCAGAACAAAAGGTGGCTGTTTTGATTATAAAACAACTTCTTTCCATTGCTATGCTTTCGGATAGACTTACTGTGAATTCCTGTCTAGAAAATTCACTGGGTAAAGAAGGAAAAAATAGGTAATGCACAACTGAAAGTTCATTTCCAAAGTCATTGTGAGAGCAGGATTTTGCTTCTTTAGTATGAGTTCAGCCTTTGCTGTTCTCCACTTGCTGTCTACAACGTCTGCCATCAAAAGAAATCCTGCTGCAACTGGTCCACAGGCTGTAGCTGATAAATGCTAAAGAGAGACTTCAAAGAAAATCTGCTTGGCTACTCAAAGCATCTTCATCTTTATTGGGTATTGTACTTTTTTCCCCTCTTTCATACATTACCCAGGTATAAATTAGCCCAGTAGCCCTCTTTTCAGGATATAACTAGGAACATAATTTGCTATACAACTGTCGTGTTTTTGTTAGTTGCTCTCCTTGGAGCAGTGTTGGAATTAATGTAATCTTCAGGGAGAGTTATTTGAGATGCTCAAGTACCTTCTGATACCATCTTTTAACTCAAGTAAATAAAAATCTGAAAGCTGATTTTTTTGCTGCTCTATCATCCTTACATATTACCTTTCTTTTTGGTTTATACTTATGCACAGCTTATAGTGAAGCCAGAACTATTCTCTTATTTTGGGACTCAGTACAGATGGAGATCCCCTCCTTGCCTATGGCCCTTTCCTTCTCCATAGCTGGTTGAAATGAAAGGATGAGCAGTGTAAAAACCTTCAATGTGGCTAAAGCAGTGAGATTCGACAATATCAGAGAGCCCATGAGCACTACTCGAATGTTACATTCTCGGTTAAGTGGGTGCTGTCTGTTTAGATACAGCCCTTGTCAGGGTACTGGAGTGGGCTGATGATCCAGCAGTGTATTCTCATGACCAGAGGTTGGCTCAAGGCTCTGCTGCTGAAGTGGTACAGACAGCTCAGTGCCATGCCTGGAATCCAAATTAAGCCATCACTGGATTCATGTCCAAGGACTAAAAGTCACTAACAAACCTTTCTGTAGTTAAATTACGTTTTCAACAAAGCCATTTAATTTTCAACCATAGAAATGGCACATAAAAAGGGTTTGCAGTTCAGGAGTGCTCTTGGGTCTCAACCAGCTTTGTAGGAGGCTAAGTAAAGTGTGAGAACCGTTTTTTACCATACTGCCCTATCAACTGAGCTTTTAAGGCAGGCTGATGAAAAGCAATCTATTATTTTAATAGCACTTTCTCTCTGGTAAAAGGTCTTGCTAACTTACTGAAGCAGAGCTTGAAATAACAGATTAAAAACTGTCAGAAAAACTGTGATGTAGTTTGGAGCTGAGTGAAAATTGTGGCCAAAATCTGAGCCTGCCCAAAGCATGAGTTAAGTGGCAAAACGCCCCAAGTTTTCCCTGTTCATCATGCAAGCTGTTAAGGATAACAAACAGCTTATTTGTTTGGGGTCAGGTAGGCTTTTTCTTAGTTGTGCCTTTTGTGTGAAGGGTGTTTCCTTGCAAGGATTGGGTGGTTTAATTTATTTTTATATATTTGGCCTTTTGCTCTTGTATGTTCTCTAATAAAGTTCACTTCAGCAATGCACTGCTGATGAGAGAAAACCTCCTGGAGCTGTGTTAAACCTAAAGTCTTCCTACCTGGGAAGAGCAGGGTGTGGGGTTTTGGGAAGATCCAACAGGATTTCACATTTTTTGTGATCTTGAATTGTTGTGGTTAGACAAAAACAAAGCTTAGGAAACAAAGAAAAGACACTGGTTACAAAAGCCTTGTAGAAAGCCTCTGTATCATTTGGCTGCCAATTGGATTACCTTTACAATAAGGACATGATGACTTGGAGGATCGTGGAGAATTTATCCCTGCAATGCATGAGCCCAGGCTGGGAAACAAACCTCACCTGCCAGTTCTGAAAGGCTGTTTCCAGCTTTTCTTCTTGAAGGAGGGACCTGGCTCTCCTACCAATGAAGTGGCAATTCTGAGATTGATTTCAAAGAGAGCTAAACTGAGCTCCATGAAAAGGGAGCGCTAACATGCAATGCTGCTTTTCGTTTTTTCTTATTAATGTGGCTAATTAAATGTTTGTGGTTTTTAAGCACTAACTGGTTTTTGATGGTCGTTCAGAGACTTTGAGAAAGTCAATAATTTTGATGGAATAAGACTGTAGACTCCAGAACAAAGTCCACATGGAATCCGTGATGTTGCTAGGATACAGCTATTAGTATTTTCAGTGGCTGGGGTGTTTTTTTGGTGTGTTTTTTTTTTAATAGAGTCAGCCTAACCTCTCTTACAAACAGGAGAAGAATACGTGACTGATCCTATTTACACAACACTCCCTCAATTTACAGTAACGAAGACCGACTTGACCTATTAGTTTAAGCCACTTTTATTTCTGAGGAAGAAACACAAAGAGTAATTCTGACCTGAGCTGCAGGGAGCACGTTTGATCTGAACCTTGAATATACCTCCAGGTGGTTATGCTTATGTTAATGTCTGATGCTGAGTTGTAGCTCTCCTATCCTGTTTGAAAGGATAGGAGATACTTGATGTTTGAAAGCAATGCGCAGGGTTTTGTCCCTGTGGGTGATGCATCGCTGCAGTCCGTCTCCCTCTAGTGGTTTATTTCCACAGGGGCCCTTGGCTCTTCTGGCTTGGACAGGTACCGGGTTTCATAATGTGATGCAGAAAGTTGGATGACCCCTATGAGCTGAACCGTAGAGCAGCACCGAGCTCATCGTTTTCGAGAGATGAGCATAAAACCTATAAAATATTTTTGGTGGGTTTAATATTTTATAGTTTATTTCTTATTTACAGTATCAATAGTAGATGAGGCTTTCCATCCCAGGCTTGCTTTGCAGTACAGGCTAAAGTGGTTTGCTTGGTGTGTAGGATGTGACTGTTGCACATAGCTTCCTTCAGCTGTATACTGGGATGCCCGTAGAAAAAAAGATCAGTATTTAAGCTCATGTTCCACATCAAAGCCAATGCCAGATGTGGTGCCAATACCACTCTTTTTTTTATGTAACACAGAATAGCCTTGTGGACGGTGCTATTTTGGGATTCCCATGTTTGGGGAAGTGATATCTAAGTGAAACCCTCTGCAGATATTTTACTGGGAAATAAGGAGAAGCAAGCTGTTGGGAATTTGTTTCCAACTTAGCTTTGAGCCGTGTTAGGTTTCTTACATTTAATGCCCATGACCTCATCTTTGCTGGGCATCTCTTTCTTTAACACCAAAGATAGCTCCAGTGCCTTACAAGCATGGGGAATGGGAAGGTATAAGGATGAAAGCAAAAGCCTAGTATCCAAAACTAAGTAAGAAATTCAAGTCTCCTAATACCCAATGCTGAGGTAAGCCAGTTCAGCTCCTCAAAGGTGGCTAGGTAAAGCAATAAAGGTCTAATCTAAAGCATATTGAAGTCAATACATGCCTTTACTTAACTGTAAAGGGCTTTGGATGAGGCTCAGCCTTCCTTCAAAAGTGATGGCAACCAGAAGGTGTGATTCTGCAGTGCATCAGGGATCCTGGAGAGACTGGTGCCTTTCCAGCTAGAACACTAATCTGAAGTTAGGTAGAGGACTGGTACTGCTGCCTTCATATTCACATCTGGCAGAACTCCATCCTGTGATTTGCTTTTTCATAGACCAAGGAGCTATTTGGCCTTGGTTTTTCCCTTAGAAACTGTAATAGAGAGAAAGCTTGGAGAAATCTAGGATTACCTGCCCAAAAAGTTAGCAAGCTCCTATTCCTTTTTCACAGGACCCTGGAACAAGAGGTTGTGAGATGCCATCACCTTCCTGTGAAGCATTTTACTGTATGTTTATCAGTTACGGAGTAACTTTAAGGGCAAGGTTTTACTTGTGTGCGACTTTTACTTAATGCTCAGCTTCTCTTGGGCAATCAGGAATCTTACCCCTTGGGAGACTGCTTAAAACACTTGGACACTGCTCTGTAAAAGCTGCACAGCAATTCCCATGATAGTGATTTTGGAGCCAATTTTGTCTCTCATTTTTATTTTCTCTTTTCGGGATGAAGTTTCCACACAGTGTCCTGGCCAAAGATGATTTGTTTCTGGATTATAACTTGAGCAAGAACTATTCCATTAATTTTTTAATATAAAAATTATGCATTTGCTACTAGCATGTGGAATTAAGTCCTTGCACTTTTTAACAGTTCCACAGCTAAAAAAGCACACATACAAATTCAATATGCACATGGTCCTCTCTGAGATTTGTTCTAGCATCACTCAGAGACAGTTAATAGGAATCCTGTTTTTGCAAGGAGGTCATGGACACTTATGGGATGCCCATGAATGCATGATCTGGCTTTACTTTTATGTAATTGTATAGTGTTGGGGTTTTTTAGACTTTCATAATGTGTATGTAGGAACTTTTGTAGTAAGGAAAGAAAAGATCCATTTGAACTGGACTTCTTTTTGGAGTAGTGATTTGTTATGTCAATTGTACAAGCTAAGGCAAGGTTCCTCTGCTTGTTTGACTTTGGCAGGTTCATGTATTTGAAGGAAGACTTCTCTGAACGGGAGGTGGCAGGAACCAGCTGTGTGAGGAGCCTCTCCTATGGAGCAATGCTTGATTCTGTGCTGGAAACCTTCTGTCCCAGGCAGGACCGGACGCAAGCTTGCGAGGAAAACAGGGGTAGCGAGCCAGTTTGTTTTCAACAAAACAAAGTTATGCAATATCATTTAGTTCTGACATGTTCCCAACATGCAGCAAATGAAGAACTCACTAAATACAGTGTATCTCTGGCCGTATCATTTGAATATAACTGGTTTCCATGACAACCTCCACTTAACAGCTTGGCTGATATGAAATCATTCCTAGATGAGGGAGCTTTTGCCAAAAGCATGGGGATTCAACACTTTAATATCATGTTTTAGGTTTTAAAAAAACATTTATTTAAGCCTCTGGAAGCAAATATCAACTAAAATACCTCCATCCTCACAACTGCTTCAGCTCTCGGTTGATCACTTTATCTGCCTGGGAACCTTTCAGAAGCAGCTCTTGTGTTACTTAATATGCTTCTGAAGTCCCAGGCAGTGTTTCAAGAGCAAGTGATCATGACACCAGCGTTTAGCAGAGAAATTCCATTTCATGGCTGTTGGCTCAGCCTGCAAGGCAGTGGAGCAGCAGCTGGGCACAGCAGCCAAGGCTTCTGCTCCAGCCATCCCTCAAGTCCAGGAAGGTTTATGCTCCAACTGCCTCTGCCTCAGCGTGAGAAAGAGGAGCTTCAGCTGAGGAAAGGTGTAGCCCAACATTTCACACAGTTCGTGTTGCACTGGGAGCACTGAACTAACAAACCCAGGTTATCTATTAGATCTGTTCTAAGGCAAGGTACCTGTTGCCTTGAAAATAGCTGTGAAATGCTTCCAGGGTGGAAATGCAATATGACTGCTCATATGGTGCTTGTTCCCCTGCTCCCTCCCAGGTGCCACATTGCATTAGAATATAGCTAAAATAAGCCTAATGCTTTCCTAGTATTTCTCATGTACGCAGGCATTGCAGTTGCCACAGTGATGGTACACAGCTGTCAGTGGGAGAAAGGATGGTCCTGATGGTTTCAAGAGGCAATCTGCCCCTTCAAAACACCCTTCCTTTATATCACAGGTATTTCCTGCTCTAGCTGGGAGCAGGGGCTGTGGGAAAACCTACTGGAACAGGCAAATAACCTTTCGAGCATATGTAATGTACCCCTTGCTGTCAAGATTTTGGGATCAGAGAGGATTATAACAGCAGGGATTAAAATCTCCAGTAAAACCATGGAAAGAGTTATGAAGTATTTATTGTTTCTTCTGGTTATAATGTGCCTTCTTCAGCTCTAATTAGCCCCAGCATGAAGTGACTGCTGTGCCGGATTAGTACCTGAAACTGGGTGCAGGCAAGCCGTGCTAGAACACCCAGAATGGGGCAGAATGGCATTCCCCACTTCAGTTTGTTGGGGCTTTTTTCTCCCCAGTTGTTACCTGGGAAAGTTTCAGCTGTTCCCCATCTGAAATCAGCTGAGCTAATGACTGCTGCTCTCACTCACACAGCCCTGCTTTATAAGGCCTTAGCAGCAAGTTACTTGTTCACCTGGAGAGCTCTGAAGGTCAAAGGCTGGGAGAAGGCAGAAGGAATGGAGCCAGAAGTTGCTTCTATGGTGGTGAGCTTTAAGCAACTTATCTCATCTTTGCAGCCTCCTGTAGCATGGGACTGTGCCGTAACACTGTTTATGGTAAATCTGCTTGAGAAGGTACAGAAGCACAGGAGACAGCATCACCAGGGTTTCTGTTAAAAGCAACCTTCAAGATATATGCAAATATAAATATATATTTAATAATTAAAATCCTATAAATATCTCTCTGAAAATGCTGATAATTTCCTGGGACTTCTAATCTCAGTTGATTTAGTTCAGGGTGTACTGGCAGCATGAGCTGGCTGAGCAGAATCAGGATGCTGTTCTCATGATCATTTTTTCTTATGAGATCCATCTCAGGAGACTCATTCTTGCCTCTGTGTCACGACTCCCTAGAAATCTCTGTAGGCAAAGGATGTGCTAATTTGATGCATCCTGTGATTGCCCTTCCTCCACAACCAGATTAATTTACTGTTAGCTGAGATTCCCACAATGTGCCTTATGCTACTGTGAAGCCTGGTGTTTACTGATGTAAATAAGAAATAAATGGAGGCATTGCTTGTCTCATTTGGAATAACGATGTAGGCTCTGCTGCCTGGTACTTGCTCTGTGCCTCGGAGGTGAGGGGGTTGAACTTCTATTTTGCTCTTTGCAGCTCAGGCTGTTTCTAACAGAATAATGTTTTCAACCTCAGCTATAATGTTTTAAATGATGAGCAGCTCTCTTATAATGGAATCTGGAGGGTTTCACTCAAGTGTGTGGTTCCTATCAAAGGCAGGTGCTGGATTCAAAGTTAGTTTTTGTACTACAGTCTGGTGTGTTTGGCCTTATGTATTAGGTATGGAGGCCGTCCGTGGCAGTCACAAAGGCAAGATGCGGCCCTTTAGGGTTGTAAGAAATCAGCACTTTCCTCCTCATTTCTCCATCCCTTCTGAGAAAATCTATGCCTAGATACAGCAACCCATTGTGATTTATTTTTTTCCCAGGATTAATATTTATTTTTGGTGGCCTCACCATCAAAATAGAGAAAAAAGTCTCAGAGTGGGCATATCAATGAGTTTTTAGATTCCAAGCTTTCCCAAATGGTCAGTATCTTGCCTTCTATTTAAAGAGGAGTAAATTAAATTGCAAGAGATGGTTCAACTGGTTTTCCAGATCTTATTTAACTTGGCTTAGCAGTTAGCATTTTCCATCTGCACAACATAATGATTAACTTTTTTTGTCTCTTCATTGTCACTGTACAGGCTGCTTTCTGTGGGTGATCTCTGGCCTTTCCTACTGTTACAGCTTTCTCTCTTTAAAGCAGTGTGTCTTTATTGACTTTTTTCTTCTAGGATGAAGTATGTACAAAACTATTAATCCTGCTAAATGTGCTTGCAAGGAAACCCATGTGATTCATGGTCTTTGATCCTGCTATCACTTATGTGGGTGTTTAACTTTACTACTGTTTATAGTCCCACTGGGGAGAATCTTAATTTAAAAAATACTATTACAAAAATAACGTGAGGTTTTTAGCACGTGTCCATGCTGGGTTATGAGGGGCATCTCCCTATAAAACCAAGCATGTAAATTAAATAGGCTGCAAAGAAGAAGACAGATAAATTATCTCCCCAAGTCTGGAAAGGTTCATGGTTGCATTATTGTTCCCATCCATGGTCAGTGTGTATGGTAATCATTCCTCCACTTTGTGAATGTGCAAGGATTATTTGTGTCCCAAAACTTGGATTTTTAGAGAGATTTAGTTTTCTGGTCAGCATTGCCAAGTCAAACTGAGCACGAAGGACACTCTCTTCAGAAAGGCAGCCCCAGAGGTTGGTTTGATCTGTAGTGTGATCTGTGTATGCGCAGTGCAGGGGCTGCTAGCAGCACATGGTGCAGGATGCTGACATTGGGCACTCTGCCTACCCGAACACCTTATGGCCCTGGGTTCTTGTAAGAGTCTAACAAAGCGGATCAACACTTCCACTCCTCTGTGCCCCACTGTGGCTGGGGGTAAGCACATGGGCCTGGGTCAGGGCCCCTTTTTGGAGCCACCCATGCCTTTAGATGGACCTTGTCCATGTCCACTGCTGTCACCATCGGCGTGGCTTCCTCCACACCACCCATCCTTCTGTCCTTGCACCACTCCAGTGGCCTCTTGTCCCTTCGGATGTGTCCCTGCCCTATCCCGAGTCCCCTCTCCCGAGCCCTGCTCACCCCCCTCCATCGTCCCGCCTCTCGCCCGGCTCCCCGTCCCCAACCTCTCCCGCCACGTCCCTTGTCCCCTCCCCGCGTCCCGGCCCGCCCCTCGCCCCCCTCCCGGCCTGGGAGCTGGCGCTCAGCCCCCCCAGCGGGAGGCGGCGGGGGGCCGAGGCTGCCGCTCCGCTCGCCATGGACCTTCTGGCTGGAGGAGTGAGTGGGGTCGGGGGGCGGCAGGGGGGGTTCTTACGCAGGGGAAACCCAAAACCCGTCTGTGGGAAGCTTTGACGGGCTCTGCTGTGGGACACCGGCAGATTATGTTGTGCTGCGAGCGGGAAAAGCGCCCTTGAGACGGAGCCAGCCGGTGTTCCTCCATTCCCATCGAGGGGGGAGCCTTAGCGTTTTCTGGGGGGCACTGAGTGAAGCGCGTTTGGGAAACGCTTTCGGGTTTGCAGTTGAACGGCTGAGCGCTGATCAGGCAACATCGGTGGCCGTTTAAACGCCGAATTTAGAGGTGATGCTTCGAGCCCCGCGGACGGGAGGCTGTGGGCTCTGGTGCGTTGCCCACACTGACCGAGGTCCCCCTGTAGTGCTTTAACAGCAAGGTTTGGCTCCTGTACGATGAGATCTTTAAATCTGATGTGATCTGGTTTTAAGGATTAACTGGGATTTATTAATGAACAGCAGTGTTCATACTGCATTTCACACGCGTGAAGTTCCACTCTCTAACGATCACGGAAAGCTGGTGCAGACGGAGCTCGCCACCGAGGTGCTTGCAACTAGGTACAGGGCGAAAGCACCAAAGTCAGAACTGAAATAGAAGGTTTAAACCCTGAATCTGATGTTGTTTTTCTGGAGTGTGTTTTCTGACATCTTGGTTTTCATCTTCTGCAGCTCCTTTTCCTCAATTTTCAGTTGTATTTCTCTTCTCCTCCCACTCCAGAAGGAGTTTTCTCCTTTAAATGCCGTTCTGCAGCAGAACATATTGTCTGGTACTACTGGTAAAATTATCCTTTGTTTGGGGGTTTTGGGTTGGTTTGCTTGTTTGTTTTGTCACTTTTCACCGGCACACACACAGTGTGTGTGGAGACATGGAGGTTCATGACTCTATGGAGTCCCACAGAAGTGGCTGTGACATTTATTGGTGTGCCCACTGAGGTTTGATGGCAGGATCATTGCTTAGACTTAGATAGGCTGGACTTGGCACAGGACACAACTGTGGCCACTTTTTAAACTTACTTTAGCCACTCCTAGTGTGGAGCAGTGATGTTTCCTAATGAGCTGGTATTGATTTTTTGACTGCTACTACATTTTACCCTTTACTTGGACTGAAAAGCAGGGAGAAATGATGCTTTAAGATAAATAGATGCTGAGATGGATACATAATCTTCTTCTATTAAATTACTGTGAGAGATCCATGACATACATTTTAATGTCTCCAAAATGTATCTTTTCATTAAGTCACACTGTTAAAATAAATACCCATGAGCTAAACAGTACTTTCTGTAACAACTAGTGATATGCTACCAAATATTCCCTTGGAGTTCATGACCTTGTTTTTATCATGGAGTCACTCAATACATGTCCTGCTTTAGAAGTAAATGCATTTGGTTTATCTGCAGCAGCACTCGTTCCTGTGAGTGCCTTGGCACTCAGAGGAGGCTGGGATTCTGGGACCAGTTTCAGGTTCATTGCCATTATTTCACATGTCATGGGGCATCTGCACTTCCCGTAAGTGCTGAGCCTTTCTTGGTATGTCTTGGTGTATCTGAAATAGCAGCCATCCGATATCACTCTTTTGTATCTTGCCCCATATATGCTTTAGGAAAGTGAGCATGATGAAAGTGCTTGGGAGAATATTATTCACCATTTTTGACAAATAAGACAAATTTGAGAAATAAGATCCCACATCTATGATCTCTAAATGCTTGTGGGTCAGCAGCTTCATAGAAGAGAAGCTGTCAGGTGTTTTTTCTCTTAGGAGAAACAAGATTTCCTTTTAAACTGTTAAAATGTTACAAGGTCATATGCTAAAATCTGTGAAACCATGAATTTAGATCTGCTGTTTCATTTGTTCATGTTTCCAAGTTCATACCTACACGTCTCAATTGTAGTGCTTCTGCATGCTGTGATGTTATGGGGCATGGGGAATTCAGTAAGTCTTGCAGATGCCTCTGATGCCACCTTGGGAAGCTGATTCATGTTGGTGGCTCTTCATGCTTGTGTTTATCTTGGTGAGGCCCTGGACTGGTGCTGGGTCCTCTTTACAGCAGCCTCTAGCTTTGGAATTAAAGACTGGCTTTCCAGTTCTTGCTACACTTCATACTCTTTTAATTTTATTACAACAGTGTCAATATGCATCCCTGAATATAACAAATTAGAAACAAGAAAGGGTTGCAGAGCTGGTCACTTATATTCATGTGGTGTAGCACATTCAACACAGGGATTGCACAAAAGATGTCAAATGAAATGGCCATCAAAGGCTGGGATGTCCTGGCTAAGAAGCCATGTTAGGCACTTGAGACCATCCTATAATAGGATTTAGGGTTGTGGATCTGGGTGCACTCTTTGTGTAAATGCAAAGCTGTGAAGCTGTTTATGCTTTTTGATGTTATTTAGCATGGGTATTGTATGCCAGTTTATGTTTACTGCTACACCAAGTAAGCCTTTCCCTACCAAAATATCAGAGGGAGCATCCTAGTACTAGTAGCTGCTTCATTTTTTCAGCCTCATGACAAGAAGCTGAAGGTTTTGCCAGTAGTAACAGCTTTCAGTTCAGTGCGTGTGCATGCACATGCAGTGATGATGTTGCATACCCTTGCAAAAAGCCATCCCTTGAAGATCTAACTGCATTTGAGCTGACAGTGTTGCTAACAGACTGCTTTCAGTCAACAGCAAGGAAAATACCAGCACCCTTGTGTACAAATCAGTGCTGTCAGAAATTGAGCATACATCACACAACAGCCTACTATGGAAGTCTCATTTCTAAACTTCATCACACAGGGCAGATTGCCTTGCAGGATCGTGGCCTGCCTTCTTGCCTGGCTTTGAACAGTGCTTTGTAGGTGACTTTTGTTTCTATTTCAAGAATAGTTTCACTCTTCTGTATTCTGTGAGGGTAAGAATATGCTTATAAAAATAGTCAAATATGATAGTAATAATGTTATTATTCTACTCCAGGAAAATGAAATTATTCTTACATAAATGTATTATCTGTATGTGTTTTTTTTCCCTCTCTGTGTGTTATACTGGAGTTCTATATAAATAAAGTTTAATAGATAAATTCTGATGACTGAACCATTTTCATAATAATTGTGAATCTTCATAACAGAACACATCAGATACTTGAAACTAAGCTTAATTTCCCTTCTTCTGTTTAGGAAAATCTTATTTATTTAGGATCATCTATTTCATCTATTAAAGCTTACGAGTAGGTGGCTTACAATGAAAAATGATGGTTAATATTACAAGAACATTCAACCCATTAAGTGCATTTTGACAGGATTTGATGGCTTGAAATCAGTCTTTGTATTCAGAATGGGTTACCAGATTTATTTAGTTGCCACTGCATGCTTTCGAGTTTATGCTTTGTAAGTAAATATTTTGCTTATTTATACCAAAAGCAGTTGCTGCTAAGTACTTACAGGGGTGTTCTCAAAAGTTCTTGGCAGCTTTTAAAGCTCCTGCTAAAGCTATGATGAGATTCCCACTGGGAAACACAGGCCAGTGTAAGCACACATGAAAGAACTTCTGTTTCCCTATGAAGAATTAAGGATAGGAGAGCTATAACTGGCATCAGACATTAACATAAGCATAACCACCTGGAGGTGTATTCCTGGGTAAAACAATGGAATTCAGCTTTGTATCCTTTGTTCTTGATTGGTGCTGGAATAATGAAGGAGTAGTGAAGCAAGCTGGCATTAGGATTCAGTTCACCTAGGTAATTCCTGTTTCCGTGTTCTACTTTGAATGGTACCCATGCAGTTTACCATGAGATGCTGTGTGGTGGGCCTGGCGTGATTAGGCAACTTGATTATTCCTGATGTTGCAGTAAAATTTTTCCCATAAGGATTCTGAAGATGCAGGAAAGTGGCGTCACAGGGCACAGAACAGGCAGCCCGGGGGACAGTTTCAAGTGTCAGTTTTTGAGGAGTTCTTGTTTTTGGAGTAGGATGTGTTGTAAAGTACACAACCATCTACTCCTACCTTATAGTGTGTTTGCTAGAAGAGTTACAGAAGTAGGAATTTCTACAGATTCCTTGACTTGGAAGTCATCTGACATTTCCACTGACTTTAATTTAAACTTATTCCGTGTACTCAGTAAAAACTAAAATCACAATTTCATGGGTTTCAAGGCACAAAACGGTTGTCATCTGTGCAGATCTGAGTTTATGGGTGGCTATTGCAGAAACACTGTGGTTTAGATTTGCCAGCTTTTCCCTTCTGTCTGTGATGAGAATACTGCCTTTGCTTTATAATCATTCATTAAACCAATTTTTTTCAGGTGTAAGTTCTGCAGCAAATGATCCTGAACTTTTCAGTCGCTGCGTATAATGGTTTTTTCATTCACAGTCCTTTCAATGGGGTTCTTTGCTTGGCTGGTTTAATAAAAACGGTTTGGGGTTCATGCTCATACCCATAAATTATTGATGGTTTCCAGATCTGGATGAAAGGCTGAAATAATGCCATGTAATCTTGTGGGCATGGAGCACTTGCCAGGCAAGTGACTAGAAATTAATGGTCACTCACCTTACCTTTTAAAAAGGTAACTTGCTGTTTGGATGATGATTTCTGCCAGCTGATCGCATGGTTTCTCTGGAAAATGTTATTTGCAACCATCAAAATTAACCATTTAATGACCTCAGTTCTGGTGTCCTCAACATAAAAAGGACATGGAACTGTTGGAACAAGTCCAGAGGAGGGCCACGAGGATGATCAG
>JAVHNF010030703.1:47307-70231 GCA_034783455.1 Micropsitta finschii | reverse complement strand
TGTTTGATTTGGCATTTAGAAATGAACGGAAGGCAAGAAAGGTCCAGTTCATTTAACTTTACGCACCTTAGAATTTCTATTTAACCTAATGTGATGTCTAAAGCAATAATTGTTGATTGCAATTAACTCCCTAAAAACTGTTTGTATTATTTGTTTATGTATTAATTAATAGCAATCCTATTCTGCCAGAGATACTTGGCTATTTTGTTTTGTTCATCAATTATGTGTAGACATGCAATTGCTATAAATAGAACATCTTAAGTTTAAAATAGCGCATGTACTGTCATTTTAGACTGCTGTACGTTTAGCAGGATAGATGTTATAGGCAGCTGTTAACAGATAACACTCTTTGGTACCAAATCTTTTGTAATCAATTAACAACATGCATAATGTCATTAAACTCAGTTATGCTTGACTATTGCATAAGGTATAAACAAGGCTTTCTCTCTTGCACATTCTTCTCCCACTACCCCCAAATTTTTAACAGTCTGGATTCATAGTCAAAAAGTCTCCCCAGCTTCCCACACTGTCTTTTCTCTTTCTCTGTGTGTACATCTGTCTGCATTCTTTTTTTTTTCTTATGCTACTCCTCAGAGGATGCAAAAGGCGGCTAAAATCAAGAAAAAAGCGGTGTGTAAACTGTTTTTCTTGAATGCTAATATTTGCTTACGTTTTTGTTGTACGTGTTCTCCTGTGCGTTCCCGTGCTGTGTCACTGTGGGTCCTCATAAAGCTGTCATTTTGGTTTCTTCTTCATTAAGTAGTAGAAGAGTGGATGGAATAAAATGAACTCATTTTCTTCATTGTTCATTTGCTGGAGTGCCTTTCTGCTGCTCTTCTTCTGTTGAATACCTGTGATTTTTTTAGTCCAAGTAGATAGCCAGTGTTATCTGGGAGATTTTTCCTTAATGTATTGCTTATTTTTATTTTACTAACCAAAGCAATAAGATGCATTTCTTGTGCCTGTGACTTACTGTATATTTATTAAATTATTATTGATATTTAAAAATAAATAATATAAATTTACCAGGTAGTAGCTGAAAGAATTCACACAGACAACATTTTACTCCTCTAAAAACTATACTTCAGTTAACTAAATACAGGTGACAAAATTATCACTAAAATGAATCTTGCTCTTTGTAATGGTCTTGGATGAAATCAAGTAATCTCTGCCGAAGTATGTGATTGGTTTGTGTTTTGCTGGATGAGACTTAATTCAGATTAAATTAATCTGAATGAATTACAGGCACACCTAAGCCTTTATAACTACACAAAAGAGCAACAAATACTTCATTCTTCCTTGCACAGTTTCACCAAAGAACCAGTCTCTGACCTGGAGACTGGTGCCTGCCTTTAGCACAGGTGATACAGTCTGTGGTCATTTCATTCTGAGAGTGTTAGCACAGCTGCTGCCAAATACCAGTTGCAGTAGCACACGGGGGACAAATAGCCTAGAGGAATAAATAGGTTCCTGCTGGAACTCAAGAATATTAGGTAAGGGCTTGGATGATGCTTCAGTGTGAGGTAGCAGCTGCTTTGCCACTTTCTTGTTTTCTCACATAGGCAGAGCCAGGACTCGAATTTAGGAAGGGGTGTGGTGTTACACTGTAACCCTGCTTACTCTGTGACTGTGTTTTCTTATGGGATATGGAACTGTTTCCTTAGTAAGGAGCGCTCAGAAGCTGAGGTCTAAAAGTCAGCTGATGGCTTTCTGTGATTTAAGAGTAATACTAGTTCAGCACTCAGCTCTTTACTTTCCGGGAAAAAACCCTAACATCTATAACGCCCTAAACCCCACCACAGTACTGAGCACCAGCCTGCAGTGCTTTTGGTGAGCTCATGGAAGATGGCCAGGGCTAAGCAGCTGATGGAGACTAAGTCACTTTCTCAGTTCTACTATCTAAATCCTAGCACTTCAAGAATTGAAGTGCATCAGTGAGACAGTGGGGAAGAAACAGCCATGCTCTTCCTCCTGTTCTGACTATAAATAGAAACATTAGTACTTGAGCTGTCAGTCCCACAGGCTCCACAAAATTAGTATGCTTCACTTTTTACATGCATTCTTTGCATGTATTTAGAAACACCTTTGAATAGTTGTCTGTAGCAGTTTAACAATGTGCTTGTCCCACATCATGTTATGCTTGAAGTGACCAGTGAATTTGTCATTCTAAAGGGGAAATTAAAACTTCCCTTGTAACAAAGCATCTGTCTTTTAGACTTCAGAGGGAGATTCTCAGGCCTTGACTGAAGTGGATCTCTTCATCTCCACACAGAGAATCAAAGTTTTAAATGCAGACACACAGGTAAGTTATGATTAACTCTTCAAGAATAATGTTGGGTTACATTGTGCTCTTATTAATGTGGAAATTTACTAAATTTGGATAAATTCGCTGTTGCAAGAATATAGCCATGTTAGATCTGCTATTGTTGTAACACTTGCCATTTGCCAAGATAGTAATACTGACACTAGTTTTGCTTATTTAATGTACTGGAGAATGTCTGCATGTTGCTGAAATCTATAATACAAATGGGTGCCTTGAATAAGCTATTTTTAACATTTAACCTCCATTTTTTCCATAAGTCACATCTGAGCGTGAATCCTCTTTGCCTAAGGTAAATTATTAATTATTCATATTACGGAAGAGTCTGGAGACCACAGTAACAATCAGCCTCATCATCTAGGAATACATATGTATATTTTCAAAAACAGGCACTCTTCATACGATGTTTTTTAAAGGAATTTACAATTAAATACATATCATTTATACATTGATCTCATTAGTATAATAATCTAACAAGATCTCTTAGACATTTATTGTACTTACAGGAAGTCTTTAAATGTTCATTCTTATGAGAATTTCCTTTGACAAGGGTAATTTCAGTGGTATTTTTGCTTTAGTTTTCACTAAAAAACTGTTGTATGCAGCTAACAGGCTGAGAAATGTTAAGACCTGAAGTTACATTAAAGAACAAACCATTTAGAAATGCTTAGTTAAGATCAGAAAATTTATCTTATCTTGTAGTATTTGGGAAAATGGAGTGACCTTATGCTTTTCTTTCAATGATATTCTTCTAAAACTGATGAAGGTAATATTTAGTCTTTTTTATTTAGTAGCAGGACATACCAAGGATTATAGGTAAGTTCAACTGTCAGAAAGCTACCAAAACAGACCCTTTGTAGGCAGTTTGTGAGTGGAGATAAGCAACAGTCCAGATTTGTCAAAAGTAAATCATGTCAAATCAAGTGTTTTCTTCTGATGGGGAATGTTCATGGCACAGACGTAGCACACATCACCTGATGACTTACATAAGGCTTTTATCGCATAATATTTTCTAGATTATATGATCTAGATACAACAGCTACAAGCAGGCTAAAAAATTCCCAAGAGTATACTTATTTCTGATATATTGCCATATAGATGGCAATATAAAGAGATGAAGCGCAGACAAGGACTCACGAGCGTGTTTCTTGATGTAGTACTGTTCAATACTTTAACATACAACTTTGAAGATGGAAAGAGAAAATGGTTATTGAACTAGTATCTTGGTGTGTATAAGACCAGAGTTCAGAAATATCATGACTAACTGAAGACATGAGCTGTAACTATAGGAGATACTTCAGTAAAGGTAAATGTAGCACTCTACAATGCAAAGCATGAGGGAGCTACTTCTTCCTGAAATTTGGGAGAGCATTACTGTCTTTCAATGTGAGGGCAACGACAGCATCTTCAGGAAATGGATGATTTTTCTTTTAACATAAGCAGATGTCCTTAACATACCACTAGAACTCCTAAGAGATGGAGCCAGATGAGGAGTAGAATATTCCATTTAAAATGGCATCAGTGTTTACAATCTGCTATCCATAAATCATCCATGATAACCAATACCACTATTTTTATGACTCAGCCTTTTTTTGACCTCTTGGTAGATGTGATCATCCAAAGAATACATTATCAAAGCTTATGACTACTTTTTGCATTAGTAGAAAATAAAATACTAATAATTATCAGTGTAATGATGACTACAGTTATTGATAAATGAGCAGCTTACAGTTGGAATGTATGGCAGTAAATAGCTAAGTTCTCTTTGTTGAGTAAGGATTAGTCTTAGTGGAAGTCACTCTTTACCTTCTTTAGATTGTTCAGCATTTCAGTTATACACCAACCCTTTTAAACATAAATAAGGGAAGTCCTTTGAGGCAGACCATAAACACTTTGTCAAAGTAACTGTTATCTTATTCTCCTGATTCCCCTAAGATTTCTAGTGCTATAAAATAATGGTGCACCATGAGGAATGGTGTCTAGTATGAGCTGTTCCACTACATGACAATAGCAATATTGGAAATTATTATAACAACAAACTCTCTGGTGTTTGCCCTGGTTTGTTGGTTTTTTTTGCTTGCTTTATTTTTACAGTGTGTTTCAGAGAGCTGTAAGACTTATTCCTATGTCTTTGAGCATTGCTGCTGGCATCCTTTTGCATGTTTGGCTTGGTAATATTTTTCAGTGCTACTGAAGTTTCCTGACTGGTGTAATTACCATAGGTCTATTTCAGCTGCTGTGGCAGCTGACAATCTGTTCTTTCATGGCTTTATCAATTACATAAAATGTATTTCTGCAGTGTGCCATCCATGTTTGAATCCATCTGTAGTGTTGTATAGCTCACATAAGATAGCAGCTGATTTAAAATGTACAATTCAATATTATAAAATAGCATGCAGCAGGGTTCGAAAAGCTGAGTAGCACCAGTAAGGTGTATTGCTACATCCGAACATGGCCAGCTCTGGTTATTCTGTTGCCCTTAGCATCAGTACGAAATGGCACCCCTGCCACTTTTAAATTGCCTATGCATTTAGTTACCAAAACTAGCAGAGAAAAAGACAGATACAGAGGTCACAAAAGTGCATGTGCAGAGCCTCTGGTTCCATAAAATCGGCTGACTCTTTAGGTTGTGTAATTCACATTCCCACAGGACTACATCACTTGAAAGCTTGGAAAAGTGCTTAGGTTTTCCTCGTTCAGGTGTTGTTTGGGCTTCAGGAGAGACAACAAACAGGATTCTGAAACAGTTCCTTAGAAATGGAGATACTGAGAAAGGGAAATTTGGACAGGAGAAGACGGTTTGGACAGGACAGAGGTTTTGACAAAGGCTAAAAGAGGCGAATTTCTAAGGACAAATATAAAGATAACAAGGATAGAATGGATGGGACTAGAGAAGGGATGTGGTAAAGGATAGAGAAGCAAAGACAGAGGGATTCATGGGAAAGTAACAGAGGAGTAGAGAGAGTGAAAATGAGATAACAGTAATGGAAAATAGAGTGGAATGGAATATGGGGCAAGAAAGGAAAAAGTCACAAGTAAGTCAAAGGTAAAGTCATGTTTACAGTCACTATATACTACATGTCCTATTCCTAATCCTAATTGTAATTAAGAAAACCAAACCACCACAACAACAAACAAAACCCAACAATAAAAAACCCAAACAAAGCAATAATAAAAAAAACCCAACACAAAACCAACAGCCAAAACCCACCAAAATATCCCAACAAACTTTGTGTAACTTCTGTGAGATGATAAGGACAGAAAAACTCCCTCGGCAGGTGAGACTAAATGCATTCATCTTCCCAGTCCATTCTCTCTTGTGTACATTGCCTGTTCGATTACACCCTTACAGAATACTTAGTGCAGGCTGCTGAAAAACAGTTGTCACTGTAGAGCTGCTAAGATCCCGCTGAGATGTCCATTATAAAACATTTTCCCATTCTGAGAGAAGTGCTCTAATCCTGAGCCCCTGCAGCCCTCAGAGACACCCCTCAAACCATCTCTTAACCAACATCACTTTTCACAGATTAGGGATAAACTTAGAACATTTCATTTGAACGCTGATCAGAATCATTACAACAATTTTATGGGTAGTGATTCTCTTCAGTAGGGCAGGTGGTTCTAAGAAACAATAAGTATTTATATTTTTCTCTCTCAAGTTAAATTGTACTGAAATTGTTAAAATAATTACTTTTGTTGACTTGAGAAAATCTTTCTCTCTTAGGCCTTAGAGATTTGTTCAACTAATGGCAAACTAATACCTAGCTGCTTATATAAAGGACGCTGCTACTTGTATAAATTATGAAAATTGTAAATTGTGTATTGCCTCTCACTGCATTGCATCATTTTTTGGAAGACTGGGTATCAAGGGAAACCCTGCCACTACAGCCACAGCAAGGAGGGTATCTCAGTTGTCTACTATGATTATGTGAAAACTTATCTCATGCTGCCTGATGGGGTATTCTGGTGCACATCAAGAGCCACAAGCAAAAGAAAAAAAAAAGCCGCCTTAGTTAAAAAGAAAAACAAAACAAACACCAAACCTGCAGTCAATTCTTCTTTCTTCACATTAGAAATATCCACATATATATCCAAACACATTCCGTATGCAGCAGACACAACCTCAGTCTTGGCCAAACCCAAAGATATTTTAGATACCAGAAAGCAAATTATTGACTTAAAACTAATAGAGATCACAAAGTAAAGTGGAACAAACTGACTCAATAAGTGTTCTTTAATTCCAATTCAGGAAGAATTTGGTGTCTGTTTTCAGGTGGAGAAGAGGATGAGAAACAGGGGACATCCTCAGCCAGTTTGATCAATAAAACTTAGAGAAGTTGTGGCTTTTATTTATTTTTAAAGGAGAAATAAGGTTGCTTATACAGGATCTTGAGTAAAGCCTGTATGAACATACAAATAATTGTCTAAAACACTGGTGTAAACAGATATATAATTCTGTTTATCTTTGCAGTCTTAACTGTATCAAAATCCTTTAAATTATCATTGTAGTGATGTCATATATGGTTACTAAAGTACCATTATTTTACATATAGCCTTTTAATGAAAATGAGATTGGTGGCTGATGTTAACTTATTCATACTTAATGTTGAGTACAGAAATAATAAAATTTACTGCAGGTTCATCCTTAGTGTTCTTGAAGGTTCTTCCTACTGGGACTTCTTTGCTCTTTCATGTAAGAAATAATTAATATTGAATATATGAATTGGAGATTGGAAACAAAAGATAAAATAGTAATACCTGAACCTGAAATAAAACCAGTTCAGTGACAACATTTCCCTCTCTGGATACAAATATGCACTCAGTTTTCATTTGTCCAAGGTAACTTGATACTCAATCAAAGCCACTGAATAACTGTACATTCCTGTGAGAAACACATTTGGAAGCAGTAGGTTGGGATATCCCTGCTAATAGCAGAAAGTAAAATAAGAGTTTAAAAGGCTAAAGTAATTAAAAGGATGCAGAGCTCAGGGATTTGTGACGAGCTTTTTGTATTTAGTACTCTTAATGTGTTCTTAATAAGAAATGCTAACTAGGATGAAGCTTTGGCATGTTTCCACTCAAATTCATTCTCATAGGCAATGGCTCTTCTGAGTTGGGTTTTCCCAGCAAAACCCAATACAACCTAATGACATTGGAGGGACTTGGTCTAGCATATGGACTCACAGTCAAAATCCTATTTGAATCAAAGTGATCTGAGGTATGTAGGTAGCCAGAAAAAAAGTATTAATAATTTCACCTACAGAGAAGGTGAAATACTGTCCTTCATAGCTGTTTGCAAGGAAAATAAGAATTGAGAAAATGTTGCCTTAGATATTATAGCTATTATAGGATGTGATTAAAGAAAATGAGGAAATTGTAACATCTTATATATTTGTGACTTCTCTAAGACTTGTTCTGTCATTATGAAATGCATCTGTTTCATTCAGCAAAACCAATACAAAAGGGAAACATAATTTTCCAACACCATGGAAATGGTTATAAAACATTACTATAGATCTTCATTATTGCTTTACAGTAGGAACCATGTTGTATTTGCTCAGACAACACTTCTGTCAAAGCCGGTTTCTTGAAGATCCTTTGTTACTCTCAAGCAACGGGCCATCAAGGAGAGGGAAGATACAGCATCTGTAGAATAACAGCAGGCATGTGTGAAGAATGATTTTATTTCTATTTGTTTTATGTAGGAAACAATGATGGACCACGCGCTGCGCACTATCTCATACATTGCAGATATTGGTAACATTGTGGTTTTAATGGCACGACGTCGCATGCCAAGATCAGCTTCTCAAGACTGTATTGAAACAACACCTGGTGCTCAAGAAGGAAAGAAGCAGTACAAAATGATATGCCATGTCTTTGAATCAGAGGATGTACGTAAATGGAATTAAACTTACTTAAACAACATGCATCATTTAGAGAATCTCTGAAATTACATCTAATTTCTTAAATTAACTTTTGTTGTCAGTAATCTTTTTGAAGCTGCAGGTAATCTGTGGAAACCTTAGCCAGTTGTTTGTCCATATTCATACCTCTCTCAGTTGAGATACAGCTGCAGTTAAGCAGTACTAAACATTTCTCACCACCATTACATATGAACAGCTTTTAGTATCATTACTGTCATACCAATTAAAAAAAAATACTGAGTTTTTTGGTTACAGTTAGAAGCAGCAGGTGACATGACAACCAAAATCATCAGTGCATACATGTCTGTGGAGGCATGTGCAAGCAGAGCATCCATTCTCTTATCACTCTTTCAGAATTCAGGATTTGTGTCAGTCTTTTCTGTAAACTATATTCCCTATTGGTACAAAGCGACTGCTCTCCAGTGTTTATTGGAATGGGTACATAAGAGCATATAGCTTCTTGCTGCTGCAATATAGTGGTGAAGGCAGATCAGCAGGGTTTGTAAATGAAGTTTGCAATTTTATTTTGGATGCAATGGATTTTTTCTATACAACTGACCTTAAAGTGACTTTATATCCATACTAACATAGCAACTTTGCAGGATCCTTTATTTTGACTTTGTCTTAAAATCCAGTATATCTGTTATTTCTTATGGTTTCAGTGGTAAACTGTTTATCAGTCCTTTCTCCAAGATACATTTTGTTCTCCATTCCAGGCACAGCTGATAGCTCAGTCAATCGGTCAGGCTTTCAGTGTTGCTTATCAAGAGTTTTTAAGAGCCAACGGAATTAACCCAGAGGATCTCAGTCAGAAAGAGTACAGCGACATCATCAATACCCAAGAGATGTACAATGATGACCTCATACACTTTTCCAATTCAGAAAACTGCAAAGAGGTAAACTAGTTTTGCAATTTCATTTCAGATTGATCTGTTTTTTTTCAGACGAATGTAGTTCTCACAGAAATACTGTTTGCATTTTAAGGATGTCTACATCTCAAGATGCATTGCTTCTTTGATTCCGTGCTACTAAAATGATCTTTTTAAGTTTTATAATTTCTTTTTTCCATTTTCAGGGTCTTTCTGCTTTCATTCTTCAAACCAGAAATAAAGTGCATTTACATCTGATACAGATAAGCTCTGTGCTACTCATAGTACACAGTGTAAAGTGTTTTTACATTTCACCAATATAGTGATAGAGAGAGGTAACAATACATTTTGATGCACATTGTAAGTGATTTCATACTTAATAGATAAAATGACCAAAAGTCCAGGATGCTGTGGCACTGGGCAGACCAATTTCTCCTTCCCTACTAGAACACCAGAAAAACTGCCACATGAAATAGAGTTTCAAATTCATAATGCATGGCAGGGCAAGGATTTTCTTTAAGTAGCCCATATACACAGTTGTAACTATATACATTTGATTTTGGAAGTAATGGATTCTTTCTCTACAACACCAATACATTTAACAATTTGCATTTCATACAGAAGTCACTGTCTGGGCTTTCCAAACCAGAATGTGGTGAGTGCAGTTGCACCCAGATTCTACTTTGGTTTGTATTGCTGCAGTGTGATAGGAATTGCGCCCATGTTCCAAAGGTCAGAGTTTCCGTGCTGAGTTCCAAGTCCATCTTGCTTGAAGATGAATTGCAGATTGCTTAAGCCTTCAGTCACAACTTTCCTACTTACAGTCCCTTCTTCTGGCATTACAGGTTCTTTTGTACAGCACACATGTTCTTGCAAAGAGAGCATTTTCCACCTATACCTGCAGATAGAAAGGTTATGATTTGATGTGTGGTTGGTTTTATATGTCTGCAGTCACTAGATATCAATAGAGTGTTCGTGTGGTCATTATGTACCAACCCACTGGACTAAAGGATCTAATCCAGGGTGAATGCTCAATTTTATGACAGAAATTAACTTTGGCCATAAATGGCCATACTTTTTCTCCTGGTTTAGTGGGAGATGTCCCTGCCCATGGCAGGGGGGTTGGAACTAGATAGTCTTAAGGTCCGTTCCAGCCCAAACCATTCTATGATTTTGTGTGCATATAAGCATGACAAAATACTCTTGTAGCAAACAAGTGAAAATTCAGTACAACAACTCTTGGTTTAACTTAGCATTGGAACGGAAAAATACAAATGTACCACATTTCAAAGGTATTAAGAAGCTTATTATTTTTGAGGCTTCTTTGCTTCCTATTGGTTTATGTATATCTGAACAATGAAAGATTTACAGCTTTAAAGTCCTGATAGGTAGCTTCAGCAAAAGTCAGCTGGCCTTTATGATTTCTGTAAGTACAGATGTCCCTTGTCCTTCCACATCTGAAAGGCAGTAATTCACAGTATTTTCTTAAAGAGTATGTTCTCTCCTTAGGCTTTTACTCCTGTAAAAGTTAGATATGCTATGATCACTGAACAGTTAACATCACCATATTTGAGGAGAGGCCATAATTTACATTACATCAGCACATCAGGGGTCTTAGAGTAACAAGTTAGGCACAAGTATATTCAATAATAATAACAGCAGTAACAACAACAATAGTAAGAGATCCTTGCCTGAAAATAAGGACAGATAAACTCTAAAATCAAGAGACAACCTGAGCTGATGGCAGAAGTGGAGTTGAACTTCCAGGCAATGCCTTAGGCACAAAATGTTACAGGCTGACAGGTTCCAGGATGGATAAAACTTCCTTGGCATTCACTCATTCATTATTCAGTTCCACCACTTCTATAGAGTTCACTGCTGTGTTAGTTTCTTGCTTACTATAAGATTTACATGACCTTCAACAAATAAGTGGACAATATCCCTGGGAAGAAATGGGTATGTATTACACAGTTTTAACAGCATTTCTGAAGCCATGCTACTATCTAATGGCAAAGAATAGGATTCTTGTCATTTGTAGGTGTTACTCAGGGACAACTGAGATGCTAGTGCTCAAATGTAGATGAAACCAAGCAAAAAATGTGTGGTTTTTATTTTGTTTCTTTTTAATTGCAGCTCCAGCTAGAAAAGCAGAAGGGAGAAATTCTTGGGGTAGTGATTGTGGAATCTGGATGGGGATCCATTCTACCCACCGTTATCCTGGCTAACATGATGAATGGAGGCCCTGCAGCCCGTTCAGGAAAACTAAGCATTGGAGACCAAATTATGTCCATTAATGGGACCAGTTTAGTTGGTCTACCTCTTGCAACATGCCAAGGGATAATAAAGGTACTCCAAACTTACAAGTACATGCTTTAGATTTTAAGCCACCAGAGATGTAACATTCTGTCAGATCCCAGAATTTGATTCTGGAGATCCTGAAGATCTCTAGCAGGTATGATTTTTCGTATCACTGAAAAAAACCCACCCCAAAAAGTAGTCTTGTCATTAGCAAAAAGTAGATTTGGAAACAGAGATTCAGGGGTGATAATGTACAGAAACGTAAGACTGGAGAATTGGACTGCAGCTTTGTTACTGGACTATTAACAAATGGGTCCAGGTCTGAAAAACTTGCCAAATTAAAGTTCCTTAGCTATCTTCAAAGTTTCAGGATTCCCCACAGCTTCCAAATTCAAATCAGGATTAAAATCTACTATTCCTCTTTGAGCGACATGTAGAGGAAACAGATAGGACTGGTAGACTACAAGACAGATCAAGTGAATATATGAAGATTCCCCAGACACAATGGAATCTCTGAGACTACATCTAAAGTTTGCAGATTTACCAAGAGCAGCAGCAGGAGATTAATTAGCCAGACAGTGGTAAAAGGCAAGATGTAGTCAGTTTTGGTTTCTCTTGAAAACTTTCTTGAAGCTTCTGTAGTAATTGAAGGCAAAGTTTTCATGTTTTGTTGGGCCACATAGCTTGCAAGATAAATAAGTTAACAACAGATTTCGATTAACACCAGGTGTTCTTAGGTCAGGTGCTTTACACTTGCAATTAGGAAGCCACTAATGAAAGAGCAAGTTAAGATCCATTTTAGAAATATTAACTTTGGAATATCTTACAGGGTCTCAAGAATCAGACACAAGTCAAACTGAACATTGTCAGCTGCCCTCCTGTTACAACTGTCCTTATAAAACGGCCAGACTTAAAATACCAGCTGGGCTTCAGTGTACAGAATGGAATTGTAAGTTTCTGTGTTTGGTAATTGGTTTGGGTTTGGTTTTGGTGTTTGTTTTTTTCTTTAAAGAAACACACTGACATACTGAAAATCTTTGCATATGACCCTTTTTGTACCGTGATCCCTTAGTTTATCAAAACTTTAAAATCACATCTCGGAGTAATATAATGCAAATGGACAACACCAGGAGAACAGTTACCGCCATTCTTGAGACTTTCCCACATAATACAGCCACAATATCTAAAGTTCTGATTGTTTGTTGTAGTATCTGGATCACCTAATTCATGTATAACTATACTGTGCCAGAGTTGCAAGGAGAAGAGGCTTTCACAATTACAGCATTCTAATCTTAGCTCTGATCCTGTTTCTCTTTTTTTAACTTTCAGCGCATACTCACCAAAACTTTTTTCTTCTGGTGTGCATAATTTGTTTGTATTATGTGGCAGTGGCGTGGGCATGTAATTGTGACCTCCTCCTCTTAAAACTAAACACCTCTCATTACAAGTAATGGTATAGGTTGTGGCCCAGGTATCTCTCGTTTGCATGCTGAAGTTTCCCTACAGTAACACAGCAGCAACAGAGAATGAATGTGGTAACACTTACCCAGTGCAGCTTAGGGTTCTCCTCTCGTACTTCTTCCTTCCCAGACCATTCTCCTGTACCTTTCCAAAGCAAACTCCCAATACAACTAGCTCAGGTAGCCACCTGGCCTTTCTGGGGCTGATACTAGCATTAGGAAGTGTCTGTAGTGCAGGACCATCACCATCTCCTCTTCCTTCAGTCTAGGGAAAAAAATAATCAGGCTGCTCACACAGAAAACCACATCACAAAGGACTGTGGGCTCTGGTCCCCTGTTCTGTGAAACTCATCGATAGAAGCTGCCAGATTTCTGTTGCCACCCTTGGAAGAGTAGCAGGTAACTATAGGATATAGTTCATGGGTCTTATCGTGCTTTAGCAAACAGAAGGCTCATGAATAGATTTTTATCTCTGCTAGCCATCTTTAAGTTATTACTGTACTTAAGTTTGAAATGTTCCTACCTAAGATCACATATCAATACGTGGTCACAGCAGAGATTGGTATAAAGAACACTGCTACAAGTCCAGCTGGAAGCACTCTGAATGATACCTACCCCAGGATGACATACTTTAAAAGCAGAGGTTTAAAGTATTTGTCATGTTTGGGATTAATGCTCTGACACCTGAGTAGAGAGTTCCATAAAAAAAATACAAAAACATCAGGTGTGTGGCATATTTCTGTCCTCCTCTGTCTGTGCTTAATCCCCTTTCACCTATAGGTATGTGCGTGTCAAGTGGGTATAGTTATTGCTGGTAAGTTCACTCTGTGTTAGGAAATCCAAGTCTTGAAGTGGATGGAAGGGATGGGATCTGGTTTTATGAGATCTCGCAGAAGGTGCTCAGAACAGCATATAACACTGATGAGGCGTTATTTCTTAATGGCTATCCCTTTCTCCATCTAGTATGCTCAGATGGTGCTATGATAGAAAGACAAAAATAAGGAACAGTGAGCAATACTACGGTGTGTTTATCAAGTCTTCTAGGAGGCCTGTCACAGCATTGGTGGTGTTGTGTTAGTGTGGGGGAAAAGAATCATGCTGAGGAGGATTAGAAGCATGTTGTGTCCTCACATGGACAGAGGCAGTGACAGCATTGTCCCAGCTAATGATCTGATACATAGTCAGAGCCTTAGTTTAGTGAAATCTGCACTGTGGCTGTTTTCTTGGCATAGCATGCTCACTCCATCTACTGGTCTTTTGTCACAATCACAACACTGGATGGTCATAATCCATTCCAGTAAATGAGTAACATTTAGATAACATCCAATATAAATTTTACCAAATTCAGCATAAAAACAGTTCTCAGGTAACCAAAAAGAAAGCTGTTTAAGACATTTACTTTATGAAGAGTCTCTGTTTGAAAATAAAAGCCAATGAATAAGGACAGATTAACATCTTTTGTTAAGCTGCTACAGACAACCTTCTGGGCCTGTAAATCCTTCCTCAGACTAACTCCCTCTTACCTCAGTAAACATTTGAAAATACGGCTCTGCAAGTAAATCTCCCTGGTATTTCGACAGCAAACTTTTCAAAAGCAGTTTTGTAATTGCCAGCAATTGTTCCAAATTATGGCAGGATTTAGAAAGAATATCCTTATTTGTCAGCTCAGCATTAGCACAGTGAAGAAGTAAATGGCCTGCCAGAAGGTGTAATTAACTGTCTGTTACTGCCATGCCCTCACCTCAATATGCATGCAGCTGGTACTTGTTTCTGTGCTCTCCTGACAGCAGTTTTGCAGTGGTCCCTTCCCCACCTCCTCTCATCTGTGCAGTGTGTACAGCTCTACATCAGTGAATAGCCCATAAACAACCTGGACATACAGAAATACTGCCTGAACTGGGTTTTGCTTGCATAGGGTATTAGGAAGATGCAAAGACTGGGCCGCTGCAGGTGACTGTTTTCTATGTGTATTCTGTACAGTTTAATTAATGTAAAGCCTGCAGTGTGCTTCATGGAGCACTAGTAGTGCCAGCTTTGGAAGTTTTAGTTAGGGAACAGCACAACAGCATAAATCAGAATGTTAATCTTGCAAAATTCATAGAATCATCTTCCTGGGTCTTGACAGCTACTGATATATCTTTATTACATGTTTATAAAATGCATCTAAAATTTGAACTATAAAACAGTAAGAACAAGAGAAATATTGTGCATACATATGAAACAAATATGAATGTTTCGTGATGGGGAGGTAAACATAAGGTGATCCATCAGCCACTTTCTGAAAATCATTATGTTACACTTCTTTTAACATTAGGATATTTAAATAGAAGTGGTCCTCTCATATCACGTCATCATCTTGTCCCTTAGATTATGAAAAATATATGGATTACCATTTGTATTTTTACTTCTAATTAATGCACCATTTCTCAGTCTATCTATCCCATTCTATCTAGATATCTCAGATATTTACCCCCTTCCTCACTTTGGACAACTCTATCTAAAAATACGGTAAAACTTAACAGAATAGACTGTTTATTCTTTCTTCTTTGCCTTTGTTTCTATTTATTTAACCTGTCTGGGGAAATAAGATACAAGGTTTGAATAGCGTAATAAAAGGGTGTGACATAAGGATTTTAAACATTTCAAATGTTTTAAACCTGATTTAATAGGTTATATTTATGGTATTTACACAGAATGAGTAGTTAGTTTGCCTTGCACTGCTCTATCAATGTCTTCCTACACAATGGGCAGTTGCAGTTAAACTACTGGTGAAGCTTCTTAAGTTTCACATCTGAGGCATTGCAGCTTGTCTAAGACATTGCAGAATCTGTAACAGCTGAATGCACTGAACCAGTATGGTTTATACCTTTTTTTTTGTTTTTTTCTTTCTCCAGTTTACACAGTAAATAGAGTGCAGGCTTTTGCCTACAAGATTGAGATCCATCATGCTTTATTTAATAATAATGCAGCTGTCACTGTGTTCGTGAGTACAGCAGGCTAAACAATCCTGGTTGAATAGAATCCTGCTTAGTGGTACTGCTTAGCTTAAACTTGTGAGTCCACTGGCTGAAGACAAAAGTCTTAATGCTCCTTTGAGTGAGACAGGAGCCATGTAAGTGTGTGCTTTAAGTACAGTGTGTTTCTTTACACCTGCACTGTCTCCAGCTTAACAGGACCCGTGAGGCTAGAGAGCAACTTGGGCTCTGTGTCTGTTTCTACCTCATTAAAAGAGTTTTAATGTGCACAAAAAGAAAGCCTACTCCCTTCCCTGCAAGGGGATCACATTCTTGAAGGAAAAGACCACTTCTTATGTCTGAGGCTGTTAGAAAAAAGAATTTCACTAATGGTATTAAACGTGCGTTGAGAGCACACAATGAAAGGTGCTCTGGATAGATGGGCAAGCCATTATATTTTCCTTTACACCATAGGAGCAAGAGGTCACATTTCCATTTGCTCTGAAAGCTTTTATTTCAGCTGGCTGTACTGTCTCTATTTTCTTTTATACCCTGAAAAATATATACACAGGGTTTCTTTTGGCACATTCTGGTTTCCGATTGCTGCATAACAATCTTCAACAGTAAGGAGCAAACTCTTATTCTAACAGTGAGTTGAACTGAGAAGCTTTCTATAAAGCACATCTTGCCAGCTGTATGATTAAAGCTGACAAGCTGCAAACCAATATATTATACGTGACTGAAGTTCAAGTCAAAGTCAGTTCTGTGAAGGGTCCTCATGGTGCCTCTATCCATAAAAGTCCATAAGAAATAGTTCATGAACTGCAATGGGTAAAACTCAGCCACTAATGATAACGTGGTAGAAGATAAATCTTACTGCAGGAAAAAGATTTAGGTTTTTGGGGGGTTTGTTTTGGGTTTTTTTGTTTTTGTTTTTTTTTTTTTTTTTTTCTCTCGGAAGGTCGAGAAGGGTCTTATAAACAAAACTATGAATTTTGCTCTTACATATTTAATAAATATTTATTGATATATATTATTAAGATATAGCTATTATATATAAAAACCTATATATTTTTGTATCAGATAACTTGAACTTGAGTAAGAAGGGACTTCATTTATTTTTATAGCATTGTTATTTGTGAAGAGGAATTTAAAGGAAACTGCTAGCATCATACAGAAAAGATTCCGGTCAACCGCAGACAAAAGTTTCAGCTTCAATATATTCCACCTCAGCCATCTTCCCATGTACTGTGTTTTTGAATTAAACTACAAATTCACTAGGGATACAAGCCACATCTTATCATATCTGTATTTAGCTCTAAGCAAATTACCAGATCTCAGCAAGCAATAATTCTTGGCATAAAATCCTAACTATTGACAGTAACTGCAGAAAGAGGCATCACTGGATGCTCTAGCATGCCTTTCCTTTCCTCCAAGACCAGATTTTACTCAGTAAACAAAAGGTGAATCTCAGCACTGCTAAGCTCTGCTCGTTCCACAGATTCAAGACAGACATTATTTGCTTTATGAGCTGCACAAGCTTAGTCATCTGAAGTAATTTACCAACAATTTCTATCTACCATACAGCTGTCTAGTCTGTCAGGGAGGGCCTTGTTGCAGCACAGATACTATCACGGAGGAGGAAACATTATTTTAAATTCTCCATTCTGGATTGAGATTTTTCTTTCTGCCTGTGCACTATGCATGTTGCAACAGCAGAATAATTTTCAGTAGCAGTGTCCAGAGGGACTGTGCCGGGTGAACTTGTGCCTTAGCTCTTTACTGGTACCTGCAGCCATCAGTTGAAACAGTGACTTGACTTGCCTTCTTCCTCTAGAGCCCCCTATGGCCAGCAGCACTGTAAAACATGGAGAAAATCAATGGCTCTGGAGAGCAGAATGCCCTTTTTGAACCTGCAGAGGGAATTGTGCTGAACACAGCCTATAAAAAGAATCAAAATATGCACATTTCAGAATCACAGAGCGCTTTGGGTTGGAAGGGACCTTAAAGCTCATCCAGTTCCAACCCCCTGCCACGGGCAGGACACCTTTCACTACAGCAGGTTGCTCCAAAACCTGTCCAACCCAGCCTTGAACACGGCCAGGGGATGGGGCAGCTACAGCTTCCCTCAGCACTATGTACCAAGGCCTCACCACCAAAAAACCCAAACAAACCCAAACCAAAACTCAACCAAACCAACATTTAAAAACATGTAAGTATTGCTTAGTACTTTTCACAAGTATCCTCTGGAGTCCTTTGAGTGTCAGCACTCATTATGATATTTTAAATGCTAATAACTGCTATGTTATTTAAAGTTTAATAAACTTTGCTTTCTTTTGGCAGATTTGCAGCTTGATGCGAGGTGGAATAGCTGAGAGGGGAGGGGTAAGAGTAGGACATCGTATTATTGAGATCAATGGACAAAGTGTTGTTGCTACTGCTCATGAGAAGATAGTACAAGCACTGTCTAATTCAGTGGGAGAGGTAAGAAAACAATCAAATGCATCATCAAGGAATTAAATGTTGAAAGAATATATGTTTCATTTGAAAAGAGTGTCTGACATAGTATTAAAACCACCACCTCAGTAAACTGGAGTTGAGCACTAGTAACAAACAGCTGACATTTTTTGAACAATTAGATGCATACTCACTACAATTTTTCCACACATTTTCAAGAGTTCCTGGCATGATTCTGACCCTTCAAATCAGCTCTTTGAATTAAACCAATTAAGGGAAGAAATCACTCAACAATGTTAGCTATTTCATGTTAGCTATGAAAATGTCTCTTGGCTTATCATTATAACATGTCGTAGAAATAAATCAATATTCAAAGGGCTGAGAGATTCAAGATTCAAATGTATATATTGCTTAATCATTTAATTTCCATTGAATGTCTCCAACTTACCTTTGGAATAAGACACCACTCTCCAGTGTTTTTACAGAAATCAGCAATGACTGAACAAGATCCTGCAGTTTATATAAATCCCTACAGAAGGGCTGTAACCAGAGTAAGGTACAACAGAAAGCCTTTAGGTGTCTTTTTAAGCTGTGTGATGTTACATCATGTTGTTGTCATTAAAAAAACCTCAAACAACAAAAAAAACCCAAAACTGGAAGAAAACACCACACACACAAAAAAGCAAAGACAGCAAATCAGCTTGTTAGAACCAGAAAATTCTGAACTAGAAACACTGGTAACATTCACAGCTATAGAAACCAGGACAATAAATGTACTTATACCCCAGGGACAGTAAGACTAGTCCTTATGGATTATTTTAAACTAGTAACAATTCTGTTAATGTCTGTGTAACTCAATTGACAGATTCACATGAAGACTATGCCAGCTGCCATGTTCAGGCTTCTAACTGGGCAAGAGACACCCTTATACATCTAGCGTGTGACTCTTGCAGCAAAGTAACTAAAAGATCCCATCAAAGCTGAAGAGAATTTTGTATTTTGTATGAACAAAAGGCTTTGAAGCTGACCTGAGGACTCCGACACAAGGACCAGACAGGTGTCTCTGCCTTTTCTCTCCTTCCTTTTTATTTCTTTGCCAAAAAGTGACGAGAAGGATGGTCCAGGACAGTAATCACTGACAGAAACCTTTGTAAAGCGTTCAAGTATTTTGCAACACCTTCTAAACTTTTTTCTCATAAAACCCCCATATTTATTTGTAACCTTTATGTGGAGTGATGTATGTATGTATGTCTGTCTTGTTTGATAACACGGTGAATGTGACGACTTGATGAATGAGACCGCAGGAAATGGTAAAGAGAAGCAATTAGAGAGAGTGATGACTGCCTCAAGTTAGAAAAAATCCCAGTCCCAGAAAGTGATGGCTTTGCAGAATTTTAAAGCTGGTGCCGAATAGATGGTATTTCAGTGGGGAGGAATGTCTGCAGTTAAAACTTTTAGACTCTAATGTAAAGAAAACCACTGTAGTACTTGGTATTGTTATGACAAGTGTAACCTGTTTGGCAAGGTGTGAACATAAACATGTAACAAGTGTTTCATATGCTAAATAAAGAGTAATTGCCACAAGATTAAAATCAAAATATTTATTTAGATACATATTTATTTTTAATGCTTGTGATTTTTATGGTTTAACAGAGTTATTTCATGGATAACTTATTGCACAGGTTGTGTAATGTGTGTGCTGGGCTGGGCTTTTTTTTCTTTAAGTTTTGCATATTACCTTCTTGATTCTATTAGCTCAAAATAGGAAAGCCATGCTTACCTGTTTCTGTCTTTTATACAGCATTCGTATTCCTAAGGCAATGTGTTCTGACTGTAAATTGTTTTGACAAATAACCTAGCACCATCAGCAGTATTAGAATGTGTATAGATTAAAAAAAACTAGTAGTAAAGTTGTATTCCTTCTGACATAAATGTTAATTGGTGTAACTTTTCATCTAGGTTTTTTTTCTTGGCCAAGGCCTTGAAGAAAATACACTGTGACTTAAGAAGCCTTACCATGCAGTAACTAAAGAACTTTAGATGACTGTACTTCAAGGAGTAGTGTGTTGCATGCAACTGACCTTAGGAGAGAATTAACCTACTATCACTAATAAATCTGAAATAATTAAGGAAGCTTGCTTATTTTGTTTGTTGTGTAAGTTTACGTAATGAAAAAATCCAAGTAAAAGACCATTTAATTCTTCATCTAAGTGCAGTTGCAAAGGTCATTTTTTTAAAAGGAATTAATCTCTCCAATTAGGAATTTGTGTGTCATTAGTATCTTGAGTAGATGCTTTCAATTAGCATACCTTGTTGCCACTGGATGTCACTGTAACTTCACATCAATACAGAAGCATGCTATAATTAAAATACATTAAAATGGATGATTCTGTAAAACTTAAACTACCCATCTTCAGCTACATTCCTTTGTGACCTTTTCACAGGATGTCTGCCCAGCTCAGAGTGACACAAATGAAACCAGTGTATGATTTAACCTCAAATGGAAACTAACGCTACTGACAAGCACTACTGCAAAAAAAATAAACCCTTGAAACGTCAACCTGTGGTAGGTTCTTTAAGAGAACCTTTTATTTAAGGCCTTTCCAATTTCCTCTGAGAGAGCCAGGATGAAGCTTGCACTGGAAGACGTTTTTGGCAGACCTGTGTTTGTGCTGGTAATCAAATTATCATCAATGATAGTTACTTTTGGGTTATTTTTTAAGATAAATGTTAAATAAATCATAAAGGCAGCAGAACCACAAGGACATGTTTTAGTAACACAAATGTCAAGACTGCTACTTGGAGACTGGAGTCAGTTCTTTTTGAACTAGTGTTCAAGGCTCTGCTAGATAAAAATTCATCTCACTTCCTATCAGCATTCGTAAGAAGTCTGTGAAATAGGCTTTCTGGAAATACAGAGTTGAGAGACTTCTTCCCTAATGCATCTTTAGGTCACAATTTGCAGAGCTGACTTCAGTGTTAGTTTTCAGTAGCATACATGACTCCTTTACTGAACTCATGAGCAATGAGAGTAAAATAAACCACACTGCAGCCACCACTGCAATTTAAAAAGGAAACAGTGGGGTGGGGAGGAGGCGTCAGGAGGGGGAGTTCAGTAGGACAGACCAGTTAGCCTGGCATGAAAGACACTGGGAAAATGGGTTAGAAGCAGCACTGTATGTGCGTGTGCATCACCTTTATGTTTCTATCCAAATCAGTTGGGGAGAGAGCAAAGTCCAGAAACACTTTTTATTAAAACACTGATCATAGTTAAAACACTTTGAGGTACATTAAATAAATACAACTTTTAAGTTGTACAGCCCGTCTCTGGCACTTTCGCAATGATTTTCAAGAAATGCTAGGCAGCATTAGTAGCATTTCTGTAAGTACAGTGAAATAAACACGTTTCTGGTTGGGAAAATGTTTGTTGAGATCTGACTATCAAATCAGTTAAAATTTGCAAAAATGAGAGCTGAAATTTACATTCAGAAAAACAGGCGTTCTCCTCCTGCTGTGTGAAAGAAGTGGAATTCCAACAGAAGACATTTTTCCTTTTTAAGTCATCCACTACTTGTATTTCTGCCAGTCCTGGTTTCTTCCATAATTCTCTTTGCTGGAATCACATACCTGTGAATATTATCAAAGAATGGTCTCCCGGCAAACTCCAATTAAACTGTGAGGCCTGTCCCGCTGCCAATGGCGAGTGATATGGGACCTACGTGAGAATGCAGCTGGGGAGCTCAGAGCACCACAGCTCTGAAGATGAATTTCTTCTTGAAGCCTGTTTCTAGAGGTATTCACATTTTGCTGGGAACTTGCGATTACCTGTTTAAAAGGACAGGAATGGAGAAGTTAAAAATGGGGAAACAGGGTGAGAAATGTTTTCATTTAAAAGGTTCAGTCCGTGAGTATTAGTTCACTTGCGTTATCTAATAATGGAACATCTGGAGAGCCTCTCGGTATGAGATAGAACTGTTCCTCATGGTCAGTTAGAGCTGAGTACTGGCTACCAGAAGCACAGTCAAGCTTGAAAGGCATCGGTCATCATAGCTCTGCCTGAGTATTGAATCAACAATGGTACAAACAAGTACTTTTTTCTCTCTACACAAAAAGGAAACCTGTGGAAAAGGTGGCAGCTCTGCCCTGTAACTGACAAATACAAGTTTGGAGCAAATTTAATTCACCTCTTTCTTTGAAGAGATGCTAGCTTTGCCAACGGTGGAAGGTGCCTAAAACCTTGCAAGCTTGGTAAAACATTTTGGTGTTCATAGAACTGTCAACCTACTTCACAAATCTGGATTATACAAGTATTTTACCAAAAGTTCTGTGGCTTCTTAAGTAGATTTCTGGGATGCCCTGGACCTTCACTAGTTAATAATGGGTTTTGTCTCAAAAAAACCCCACAACCTACTAAAATCATTTCCTTAATGCAACAGAACGGTATGTCTTCCTCGACCTAAGAAATCCACACAGGATAAAACCTGGGCCATTGGTTTCATGATCTATATAAACACTCACATTTTTCACATTGTCTTGTTTTTTGAGAAAATATTTTTTTCATTTGAAGAAAACAGTTTTCAGCTTTCTAACCTTGCTGACTTAATGACCTATATATTTTGTTAAGCAATAAAACTGTTAAAAT
>JAVHNF010030703.1:27968-39499 GCA_034783455.1 Micropsitta finschii | reverse complement strand
GCCAGTTGGTCCTATAAACGAGGATCATCTGAAAAGGTCCCCGATTGGTTACTTAATCAGTAGATAATCAGTATGAAGTACTGAATATCGCTGTGTAATAGGCCAAACGTACAATCCAATTGGTACATCTTTAGCTGTAGAAAAATTCTGGAGGAGAGTGAGAAATGACTGCTCAAAATCTGTCATGCACAGTGAGTTAAATCATCATCACAGCAGTTGGTTTAACAGCTTTGCTTACTAAACAGTTACTCTTCTGATTTGATGAGATACTTGTGTGTCGCTGACAACTCATGTATGAAAATTTGTTTAGATTTAAGATAAAAAGTATACTTACTCTGTTTTTCCATTTGTCAGACCCCCAGCTGATTCACCTTACTTTCTGTCAAGTCACCACAGTCAGGTAACACATTGAACTCTACCTACTATTTTATTCTTTTGGATGAGTTTGGTGCAAAACCAAACTCATGTTAGCCATAAGACATGGACTGTTTCTCCATCTGTTTTACCCTATGTAGCTCTGTCTTTACAGCCTGGTGCACTGTTTTGTTCCAGGTGCCTAATACAGATCCCGAGCTGAACCGCAGGCACATAGAGCGTACCCGCCGGGAGGCTCAGCTAGCAGCGCTTCAATATGAGGAGGAGAGGATGAGAACAAAACAGATTCAGAGAGAAGCTGTCCTTGACTTTGTTAAGGTACCTCCTTTTAGTACCTGCTTGATACTTTATAATTTCTGAATCCCTGAATGAAAATTAATTGCAAAGATCATAATACTTGTACATTACACTCTTGGGCATGCATGCCATTTATAAAGAAAATGGAGAAATAGTGCTTAAGTCCATTTAGTGTTGGTGCTGTAGCTTAACGTAGACAAAAATAGAACTGGAGAGGAAGACAGAAGAGATCTGCCCACATACAGTTTTTGCAGAGAACTGTATTTTTACATAGTCCACCTCATTCTCTCAATTTTTCATTCGTATAGAAGTGACAGGGTTGGTAAAAGAAAGGAGTCTTTATTTGAGAAGGCATAGAGGCAGTTTAATTTTGAAGACAAATTTGGCAGAAAGAAAGCAATCATACACACAAGATAACGTTGGCTGATCTATTTTGGTGCCTTATGGTGTGTAAGTTAGTTATTTCCAGGTAAAGCACAGGTGTAAATTTATGGTACCTCAGATCCTCCATGGATACTGCATCTTTGCGTTCTCTTTCACTGTAGTCAGTATGAAGTAGTCTGCTGCTTAACATGCAAATTTGTTTATATGTTAAATTTATTTTACTGTTTACTGGTCTGGTGACATACCCAAATCTTGCTATTACAAATCTAGTATTTTGGGCGTAGGGTGGACTGCAGAGAGGAAAAGAATGTTTTATTGCATTTATGTAATGTGTAAATTCAGTTTAGAAAAAGGTTTTTAGCTGCTGGAAAGTAGGCTTTTCACTGACACCAACTGAGCTCAGGCCTCTAGCAATGTTTTTTAGAAAAGCTGTTTTTATTAAAGATTCAGCTCAGTCTTTCAGTTAAAGACATTAAATGTTTAGGATGCATTTTGTTCATTGATGAGCCTTTTGGGGTTTTTGGTTTCGATTGGTTTTTTTCTTCTGTTGTCTTTGTTATGCATGAGCACTTTATTCCCAGCAGTTAAATTCCTCCCTTGGGTTATATTTTGGATTTATTAAACATCTTTAATATGCAAAAGCAACTTTAATTTTGTTTGTTTTCGCATGGAATAAAGGCTGTTTTTTTACTGATGGCATCAGTGCAGCTTCAGTTTCAATGGAAACTTGCAATTTTCCCAGCACATGTTTCATTTAAAAACTAAGGCTTCTTGTTTTTTAAAACAGTTCTAAGTTATGCTGTTTTGTTCTGAGCTTTTATTTCTCTGTCACATTCTTTTAAATTGTCATTCATTTTTCCTTTTTCTCTATAGCAAAAAGCATCCTTAAATCCTCAGAAGCAAAGTCCTCTGGATAGTGAGGTAAGAGTCCAATAGGAGTATTACAAAGGAAGTCAGCGCCTCAATTCTTAGCGCTCTCCATCAGAGGTATTTTTCTGATGATGGAGAACTCTTCAGGACTGCATTACAGCAGTTGTTTTGACACTTAATATTAATCCTTGGAATGGGGCTGTCTTGCTTATGGGACCATCCTAGTATTTGCTTTTGTTCATGTAAATGCCTGTCCAAGTGTGTTGTTTTCTTGTTTTTTGCATGTTTTCTATGTTCTATACAGAAAACACATTTCATATTTCATTTTAAGCTGCTCCTTGCGGGCCCTACAGTTTACTTTCTAACGGGAGTATTGAGACAAGTTACTGTGGTGTTGTCATCCTTCATTGATCAGTTTTCTCCCACTGTCCTGCCATTAGATCAACAGTTATGCAAAAAGTTTAAGCATTAGGATTTTGAGGGCTATCATAAAAATAAATAACATTTTAAAAAGTTTTATTCTTGTGTAGTTTCACAATCAAAACCAGTAAGTCAGCAGGGAGCACAGATCATACAAGGCTCAGTCTTCTAAAGCTGAGCCAATAACATCTGTTCACTCTCTGCATCAGATTTCTTCTACATGTTCCACTGCTTGCCATCCCCACTTTCCTCCAGAGGACAGTAATTCACTTGGCAGTATTAATCAGATCAAAACTTTTAATAATATAATGAGAATAAATAGTCCTTCAGCAGCATTTTCAACTAACTTTTTTGTTAGAAAATTACTGAAGCATGGGGTAATTTGAAATAGTTTTTGCTCCTTTGGCTTCTTAATGTTCTTCTGTTCTTAATTTATTCTTTTAAAGGATCCTTTGTTCTACCACAGTAAGAACTGTGAATACATATTAGCTATATGTACTTGAGACAACACAGAAAGCAGAGTAATTGATTCCTTAAGTAATACAAATACACTGTAATTCCTGGGTTATGTGGCTGTAATATTACTGCAGAGTTACATATACTTTATGAATTTTAAAAAAGCCTCCCAGTGCTATAAACAAGCAGTACATGTTCCAAAATGTCTGTCTGTTCACATACCATGTGTTTCTGACATTCTGTGTGTTTCTGACATTACTCCATCTCTCCCAACTCCCAGTGTCCTTTTCCATCCAGAAGGTCTCAGCATACTGATGATAGTGCCTTGTTAGTGGTAAGATCCTGCACGTAATGGCCTTTTTATGTGGCAGATGCTAGAGCATAGAAATAACAACGTGTTATGATTTTCTCAAACCAACTATTTTAGAGCTAATTAAATAGCATAAAACATGATCTTCAAAAAGTAGCTTAGCTGTGAACTTTAATATTATACTGGCAGCCATTTGTTAGTAATACAGTGATGTTTTTCCAACAAAATAATTAAAACTTATATTTTGCTGACAGCAGAAGAAAATCACTGATAGAAGAGTAATAAAGAACAACTTCTACAATTAAAAATTAATCTCTAGTCGTTCTGGTTTGATTTCTTCTCCGTTTAGCTTGCTTCCCCATTGATGCGCTCTGCAGTATCAAGTAAGCAATTTTAATACTTCAGGCACAGCCTTCTACTTTAACTTGTCTGCATCCTGCACACAGTGGTTAGAAATACTTAGTATCTTGGCAAGGAAAAACTGCTTTACATATGCTACAAATGATGAAATATTCCCCATACCTTTTTAATGTTTATCGATCGAAATGTCTTAAAAATAATCTATTATGAACACTTAGCAAAACTAAAAGCATTTATGTACCTGATTCATGTTTTATGCTATTTCTCCCTTTATGGCATCTTAGCAATGTAGCTTAATAAAGAATATAATTAATGCCATAATCCATGTCTATAAAAGAAAAATACACTTGATTTGCCTGCTGTTGCATGACTGCATGCCTGGGATTTATTTTCCTCATTCATGTGCTTCCATTATCAGCCTAAATTTTCTTTAGGCAGTGGTTTCAGTTAGAGCATCTTTCTGCAGAACACATTGCTCAAGATATTTACTATCTCTTTATTCAGATGTTTTTGTTTTCCTGCTTTCAAACAATCAGCACAGTGTGGGAAAGAAAGAAAGTTTGTAATATTAGAGAGAGATGTAGTGATCATGCATGTGCCTATTGAGAGAAATCACAATCAATTAGCATATAAAAATGTGCTTTCATATTTAGATAAGAAACAGAAGAATAGCAGTGGTCTGGTTTAAGCGTTAAGAATCTGTTGTCAGTGAATTAATCTTTGGAATGTATTTTAAAGATACCTTTAGGGACTGTTTGATTGTGTGACTCCATGATTTTTGTTGTAAATTAATATGTAGAATTTTACATTACATGACTTGGACTTTTCAGAAATTAATTTGAAACTGTCTTCCATCACTGTTTGTTTCTTTTGTATTTTAACCAAGTTACGTCCTTGCACTTCACAGAAAAGTGGCTGGGCTGATAGGGAAAGATTGAACCAGATTTCCAAGCAGTCATTTCTCTGTTCATTTTTTCTTTTGATTCCTTGCTCTTTTCGGCAGCACTGAACTGTAATAGGATATGAAATACTCAGTTTTCTAAACTGCTGAAGCATGATCTGCAGCTCTGTTTTGTAGTGGAAATAAATACACAGTATGTGTAATGATCACATATGCCAGGGCAGCTGTTTCTGGCAATTATTATAAACTGGAACATTAAGCCCATACAAGCTCATGAATTTGTAGCAGTTTTGTTTCGACAAATGTGTTCTGTATGGTAAAAACATGTTCAAAACCAAGGAAATACTCATTAGATTGCTTTAGGAGGAAAAAAAAAGTCTGTCATAAGAGCTGAAATTACTTCTGCTTTTTTCTATTCTGTTGTATTTTGTTTGACATTCTCCCTGCCCTTACGGATTTGAAATTGAGCTGGGTCTAATTTCTGAAGATGACATTTCCTCCACCAGAGCGCTTGATATCAAAGTTCTGTTCGCTAATGGCAGTTTTCAGTACCCATTTTTCATTTACATAGTTTCCTCTCCATCTTTTTCTCTCTCTCCACAAAGACTGCATGCAGCAGTGTGACCTTTGCCGTACCAAATGTTAGGACATTGAAACTTGCAGATAGGTTAGTTAAAGAAAAAAAACAACAAAACAGTTCTGGTTTTTCCACTGATTGTTCTTGCTTTGTAGTGTGGGAATAACACTTTATGGCAAAAGGGGAGAATATTACACAGAAGTACAGTAAAAGATCTTTTGATCAGCATTTCCCTTGTTACATCAGAGCTCTCCAAACTGAGCAGTTGCTTTTCTTTTGCTCCAAACAATGTTTTTGGCTCAGATGTAAGGAAGAGGTTAAAAAAGTAGTAGTCTAATATGTAGTTAGAATGCAAGTGAGATTTCTTTTATTTTACCTCTTCTGGCTTCTGGTTTTGTTACTGCTTTGGCAAAAAATTTTCTTACAACCAAAATTTTAAGTTGTGAATTTCCTTTTTTAAATCTTACATCGTGTTTCTTCTCCTTGTTGTTTTTCATCACAAATTAAAATGTATTTACATTGCACAGGTTTGCTCTGATTGTTTCCTTCTGTTTGTAAACATTTTCATGACAGTCTGTTTGAACTCACAAAAAATTACCCATACTTTTCTATGAGTGTTAATAGTTGAGTTGTATGTTTGTTCTACATACCTGTGATTAGAAGTGGAGTTTGGCTGTAGTAGTTCATTGCACACCGTGGGTGCTTTCTTTTTGTTGACTGGTGATAGCTAGACTAACTAAAATGTTGCTGAAGAAATGTAATCACTGGTCTCTGGTGCTATATATCTCAAAGTTTTGTATTAGTCCTGTCCTGGCTGCTGTTCTCACGAAGGCAGTCCTGTTTGTTACAATTGAGATTACTTGTTGAGATAATATCAAGGCTTCAGACTTGGCTAGTGATTTCAGCTTTGATTGCTCATGGATCACATTTTTCCCCAAATACCTTGTTTCCTCCCATACCATCTCTTACAAGGTGAATACTGTGGAAGGAAAAATAGCCCAAAACATCCTCTCAAACTGCTGCACAATTTCTTTTGTCACAGAAGCCTGTGACATACTTGATAAGCATCAGGCAGCTGGTGCGACCTCTTCCTTTCATAACCTTTGTGTCATTGCTGCCTTGTGCTCTGCTTTCTTCTTGTGGTCTCAAATATTACCTGAGGCCATCATGTTGCTGTTAGCACATGGGATTTCTGAAACACTTTAACACTTTAAGGCTGTCAGGCACCAGTGTGTTACAAATAATGGTATGGGTAAAGTAGGCAGGACTTGAGTTATGGTAACTTCTACCCTGGAGTTTTCTCTTAGACCATTGGCATCCATTCATGTTTTCAGAAGTTTAATAATCAAATTCTCTTAAAATATCCTTATTTGGTTCGAGCAGAGTTCTGGTTGAGCTCTGCTTTGGCAGTCCCTGTATCTACAGTTGTTTCTGGCACAGGGAGGTTTCTTTGACTTCAGTGCTAGACCTAGAGGCCAAGTGCGGCATGTGCAGTAAGGTGTTGTAAGTCTGAATTCCAGCACCTTGGTTCCTTTCATATTGCGACTGCCTTTTCTTACAGTTGTTCTTTGCCTCACTTCCTCCTTTCTTTCCTCTCTTTCTTTCGTTGCTGTCCCTGGCAGAATGGCTTTGAGCCTCTCTTTGTGTTTGAGATTGACAGTAACACCAATACCATTAAAAGAAGGCCAGGGACTCGCAAACAGGTGAAGAGCATGCAATGTGTTGCTGTTGTGATTGTCCTACCCTGTCATGTGCTGTGTTCCCCTTCCCTTTCCTCACTGCTGAGTACATGGATTTGTGATGAATTCTCATTAGTCTGCATCAAGGTTGTCTTGGTCTTTTCATCTGGGAATAAACAGTTATGTTAATGTTACCGACCACCTACTTCTGTTTTATGTTACTGTTCTCATATAATAGCTGATGTTTTGCTTAAATCAAGTGATATTTTGAAATTCTTACCAAAAAAAAAAAAAATAGCCAAACAAGAAAAATTTTGCTCTGCGCTGCTGTGGAGAAAGTCTGCAGTGAGAATCAGCTGTTAAGTCTGCATAAGGCCTAAAGATGTTTGTATTTAAGGCTTGCCCTGAGCATAACCTCTCCTCCTAGTCCTTCCTGGCTGTACTGTTCTGAAGTGGCAGAGTAGTTGCAAATCATTTCAAATACTAACACTCTCAAGTGTGTTGTTCACATCCATAGAGTCTCTAGGTGTCTGTCATTTGGTGTTCTTTTCCTGTGCTGAACTGGCACTTTCCTGTTTGAATGCTGTTTCAGAAAGTATAGTTTCATTCAGTGCTCAAATGTTTTGATTGTACTTTCAATAAGGCATGGAATTTGGCCTTCTAGTCAGTGATAGATTGGGATGCGGAGCTCCTATTCCGTAAACATGAGAAGTTGTTTATTTGGTTGGGTTTAAGATTGTCTGTAATTGAAATCTGGCTGTGCTTTATTTGTGGCAGCACTGTGAATCTTCACACTGATATCTTCCCTGAGAGCTAGATTCCACCCATGGAATCTTATTTACTTTGTGTGTAGTTCACAAGGGTCAGCATCAGATGTTTGTGGCAGACATGAAGTGTGTGTTCCTAAACTGGTGAGATGTGGGTTTCTCTGATTTTTACCAAGTTGGCAGGAAAATAACTACCTAAAAATGCACAAAGTACTTCAAATATTAAAAAAAAAAAAAAAGGGCAAAAAAAAAAGCTTTTTTCTGAATAGTGGCTCAGAATGAATTGTTTAGGGTAATTAGGGTAAAATTTCCTTTTGGCTGATGGCATAGGGGATAGATTAGGTATTATTGAAGAAGCTTTTGCCTCACTGTTCTTAGTAACTCACTGTTCTGCTACTTCTGCTTTTGATGTCACTGTGTGGTGTGTAAAAGAAACATCACATCTTCCAGGCTTACAAGCCAAAAAGTTCAGGAGGATAGGAAGGCTTTACCTGCAGTTCAGCAAGTACGTATTTGTTGTCTGTTGAGTGTTTCTGAAAATGTGATCACTCTCATCTCTTGTTTTTCACCTTGTCTACTGCATTCCACCTTTGTGTGTGACCTATCAGCCATTCGCTAATACTGCTACTGCCTTCTCTTTCTTTCTGCATTCAGTCACTTTCAGGGTTGAATCAAGAAAGCCATGCTACTACCCTGCCTAATGCCTCTACCTTCAGTCCTGTCAAGGTATCTCTTGCTATTATCATTCACCAACAAAAACCCTTGGATCCACACATCTGTTTTAACAGGTGTTAGTCTGTCAGCTTCTAATCAAAAGTTCAGGTAGGGTATGAATCCGATTTACCTGATTAAACTGTAGTAGATATTACCTCATCTTAGCTTTAGGCTGTGTCTACAGGAGGCCTAAGCTATAAAAGCATGGTAACCAGTCTCTGCTCTGAGGGGTTCTTGGTTGTCTTTGATGTTGCTTTTTCTGTACAAGTTTATTTGCATTTGACTAAGCTGAGTTCATCAGAAGTACTCTTTTTGTATTCTTCACCAGCTTACTTCTGAATACAGACACACTGTTTCTTTCTCCTCTGTGAAAACTGCTGTACTGAATGCATTAATCACAAGAAATCAGTCTGTCTAGGCACTGTAATAAAACACAGGGTGTTTCACTGTGGAGAGTGATGTTAAGTAAAAACCAGGTTTGCATTAGCAAAGGAAAAAGTGCGTCCTTATCGGTGCTGCTGTAGTGCAAGTTTTGCATGTTATTTATTGATCTCTTTTTCTGTGTCCCCTTTGCAAAGAATACTTTGAAAGTTTTGGTTTGAAGGAAGAGTACACGAAGATCCATCATAGCATTGGCAGTACTGTTTTGTCATTCTTTCTCCTTAGAAAAAAGCAAATGTGTCATTTCTGCAAAAGACAAAACTTTGTCCCTTTCTGCAGAGATGAGACCTGGGGAACAGCGTACTGTGGTTTTTCACATTTCTGGGTTTTGTTGGGGTTCTTTGGTTTGGGCTTTTTTTCTGAAATGCATTTAGATGGATGGAGCCTTTTTTAAAAACACAGAAAAATTAAAATGTAGTCACAGCTTTTCCAGATTAGGACCATTTATATTCTTTTGCTCTCCTTATCCACAGAGTGATGACAGATCTGCCGTCTCCCCTGGCTCACCTACCACTCAGACAGGTAACAAGGAAAGAAACAAAAATTTCTGAAAAAGGATCAAAATGCCTGCTTTGCTTATTTGTACTATGAAGAGATGGGAGCATTTGTTCCCACCTCTGTTTGTAGCACTGCTGTTAGAGAATTAACCCAGTCATTTGGGTCTCCTTAGAAACACACAAGGGAAGAGACAACAGGGGTGAAGCATGTCCTCAGGCAGAGTGTAGGGTTTGGCTGCTTTAGGCCCTCATACAGGCCTAAAGCAGATGCATTCAGCACCAGCCAGAGCAGTTGTTGGTACTGGTATGTGGAATGTGCTTTGCATGCAAGTGTCCTTGGAAGTGCCTTTTCCTGCTCTGCGCTTTTACCATGCATGGCTGTAATTTATTTTGTCATTATTATATTAAAGTTTTGTTTTGTTCCTTTAAGTACCACATTGCTGAACCCATTTCCTATTTAAATTCTAACCGTTTCCTTCTTCCTCCATTCCTGTGCCTTTCCCCATTTGTTTAGTCCACCTTTCCCCTCCATATCCTGGCCATGCAGCCCCACCTTCCTATAGAAACCCTGCCCTGCGACCAGAGAGTTTCCTTTACCAAGCAGCTGTCAGGGATGAAGCAAAGAAAGGTAGGTTAAATAGCCCAGAAATCAGCTACCTTTGCTACCCTGTATTAACAACTACATTTACTGAGGTTTTGTAGTGTTCTGTTACTTCAGGTCATTACCACTAAACTACTTACTGACTTTCATTTCTAGACACATGGCATTACGTACTTTTTGAATAAGAAATTTCTCATTTAGAGTTGTCAAATATTCTTTTGCCATATTTGTAGAAATGTGGGGATTTGTTCTTCCTGGTCTGTGCTTACACCCAAGAGATACCAAGGAAATGCCACAAGTGTCTTCAGCAGCTGATGAAGGCAGCTTGATAAATTTAGCATTGCGCAGTCACACATAATAAAGTTGCAGTTTCTGTAGAAAGGCTGAACTGTTTCAATGTACTCCATCCGGCAGAACTTTGCTCTCTCCTTTGTGAATTACTGTTACCCAACAGAAAGAACAGAATCTAAATAGAAGGAAAATGTGTTCAAGAATGCCTCATTTAGATTAGGAGATCATTAGTTTGATTCATAATAAAATGAAAGAAACAGGTTGTGAAAGGGAATGTACTGTAGCCTTTCTGGAACCTTGTGTGTGCACATATAATACAGCAGTGAAGGACAATCAGCCAAACCATGCTTAGTGATTTTTCTTTCCTTCATGCTACTTTTTTAGCTGTTGCTTCATCTTCTACCTGTGCCTTGTCTCCTGCTAATGATGCTGCAGACCCTAGAGTAAGACAGAACTCCAAACAGCGAGAGGAGGAGCTGGAACTAATAGAGCAGCTACGCAAGGTAGGTGCTGCCCAGAGCCAGTGTGTGGGCATCTTAGTAAATGTACTGTGCACAGCCTGTTAAATCTGTCATTGTGTTTTGGATCAGTTTCACTGAACCAGTGTGGTGCACAATTGACCAAAATTAAATGGTGTTGTACAGTTTAAGTGGTTCTTTCAGATGGATGCGGTGGTGTTTTTAGTGGTGAATAAAGTCAGCTTCAAATTCTATAAAATAAAGACTTCTGCTTCTGGGTGTCTGGTGATCTCTGCTTTTAAAATGAATGTGTGCTTCCTTTTTTCTTTATCAGCCCTCACACTTGTTAGGGTGAAGCCTTCACACTTCACACTTCACTGGAAAGTTACCTCACTGTTTCCTTTTAATCTGTTTTAAACTCCCCTTTGTTGTAAATCCCACAGAGGTGGTGTGCAGACTACTGCCAGTCATGCTGACAGTATGGTTTTCTTCTGTGCTCTGGATCCATCTTTTGATTCATGCTTTACCCCTAGTTAAGTACAGAACATAGAGGCACAAATATTCGTTATACTTGTGCTCTTTGTCTGTTTAGGGCCGCCACACTTGTGGCTTGTACCCAGGTACAGTGACATTGAAAATGACACATGGCGTTAAGGTACTGCTCTGCTTTACCCCGACTTGTTTCTGGAGAGCATGAAGGGATTCCTTGACATGTCAATTTTTTGAGCTTTCCCAAGAAATAGGAATTCCTACTTGTTAAGGCTATAAGCATCCCAGATGGACAGAGAGAATTCTTTCTCTTTGTAACATTTAAAGTAAGGACAATCTCTCTAAAAGGAGAAAGTTACCTTAAAGCAAAACAAAACTTGGTGCTGTTTGCAAAGCCCCTCTTCTGTTATCTCAGAATGTCTGTCTTGTTCTGCTTGCCAGATACGCTTAAATCTTTGTTAATACTTAAAGTGGATACAGCATAACAACTCAGTGAAATTCACGCAATGTTTAAAATAGGATTAAATGGCTGGACAGAATTTGTATTCATTTCCTTACACAAATGCTAACTACTTATGTCAAATAGTTCAGGTTTTTATTTAAAGGCAAAAATGTTATCTTGACTTTTGTTAACTGTGTTGTCT
>JAVHNF010030690.1:0-12156 GCA_034783455.1 Micropsitta finschii | reverse complement strand
AAGTTGTAGGCCGGTCGGTTGCTCCTACTTTTCAAACCACAGTCTGCCTGTGTGAAAGGTATCTTCTCTCTATCCAGCCTTTCCTCGACAACGTGCCTCTGTCCTGTTTTCAGCCTTAGGGTACTTTCTTCAAAGAAGCAACAGACACCAGCAACCTCCTGCCCCTTCCCAGCCTTGCACTATGACTGCTGACTGGCCATCACCCCCACCACAGCTTTTCCACCTTTTGGCTTTTGGTGCTTGGGTATTTGTGGGACCTATGAACTGCAGCACCTCGACCACAGCCTCTTCCTGAATGCAAGGCAGGCCCACAGAGAATAAAAGCTCTAAACCAAGGCTAAAAGTTTGAGAGCTGTCAGCAATGTGGCATGGCCGAGGAATTAACAGGAACACCAGGCATCTTCACGCCATGCCAGCCCTGCAGCAGCAAATGTTATTTCTGTGCCTGCAGAGCATGCATGGGGCACTGCACAGAGATGCTGGCAAGGCTGCAGCTCCCGGGCAGCTTCTCCTACAGCAGGGCAGCCCGATCTGCAGGGTGAGCAGGGGGAAAGCGGCACTGGCTCACACCCGAGTCAACTCCGCAAGAAAATGAGTGAAACAATTCTGTAACTTCAGCAGAACATGAATTTCTGAGGGTGTTTTATGGCACTGCCTCACCTTGCTTGCACCAGTTCAAATTTCAGTCCCGGCTGTCACAGAGTATGGCACTCCTATGGACATTTCAAATGCAAAGCAGCTCACAAAGTTTACTGGGCAGCTAGCTATCCTGCACCTAGAAACAAAATTTACGGCATACAGTTGTGCTCAATCCTTTCACCTACTGGCATAACAATAGATTCATCTAAGCCTTTTGCTCACTTACAAATGGATGTTAATAAGAAAAACACAGAAGAGGAAATATAAGTAACAGAACTTAATAAACACTTTGAATATTTAGTATTTCCATGAAGAACTTTTAAAGTGCCAAGTGCTATGATCTCACATTAAGAAATACATGCTCCTTTTAGAGGTGAAACTGGAACATAAAGAGAACATAAAACTCTTCTTAAAAACCTAAAAATTTTCCACAAGAATTTAAATATTATCACCCAATGGCATGAGCCTGTTGTTTCACACCTGACTTCTACATGTAAACAGAAGTCTGCTGCAAGACTGGTGTGTGCATATTAATGAAAAGTCATTTTACACAACTCTTCCAACAACAATATTTAATCATTTTCACATCGAAATCACTTTGTAGCTCACCAGCATTTTCTGATTTTCTTTAAATATAAACCCAAACATTTTTAAAAGCAGCAGCTTATATCCACAGGTTTAATGCGTAATGGATCCTCTTTAAAAAGGGAAAATCCATATGTTATGTGAAATACTTTCTATTAATATAATGAAAAGCGGCAAGAAGAGTTTGTAACTCTACAAACTCTCTTCTCTCAGAATAATCAACCTTCAAAACAAAGCATTTTCACAAAACCTTATTTAACCTTCTTTTACAAAGCATGATACGTTGGACTTCTAACCTTGATTTGTAAACTGACAAGTTATCTCAACAGGAGAAAATAAAAAAGTAGCCTGGTATAAGGAAACTCTGACTTTCAAATTCAGACTTTCATTTGCAAAACCCAGAACATTTCTGAGATGTCTCTTATGTTTCTGAGGTACAACTCCAGAATCAGTACTGTATTTACCACAGATACAATAGTTCATCTCTTTCCAGGGGTGCAATTAGGAAGCTAGAGCTGTTCATTTCCAGATACATGTTGCAAATATATAACTGTAAATCCAAAAAAAATTCTTATTCCTTATCCCTCAGTTCTTCCTGGTCTCATAACTTCTACTAACTTCACAAAAAACATAACGAAAACATCTATGAATCTTTATTTCTGGAAAGCTATGATGGGACTATCATTCCTTGTACAAAAATATTTTAATGCAGTTATTTAGAAATGTTAAATAAGAACATTTCAGTGATAAAATATTTTATTAGTGCTTCTGGTTTTGTACATTAAGCAATGTATTGGGACTTTTAAAAAAGTTGCCAAGTTTCATTATTTGACCTTTCAATCTCCGACATCACTGTTACAATAGAAGCAGATGGCAGAGGAAATGACTCCAACAGTGAGGTTCTGTAGTGACAGTTGAGACCCATAAGGTAAGATTCATGTATGGTGGAGTATTTTATATATCTATGCATATCAAAAAGATTACGGGAACTCTGCCAACCATGTGTGAATGTGGCAGGCAGAGTGGTTAGCTGTGATATAGGATATGCTGGCTGGAGCCAGCTCTAGCATTCGACGACATGACAAATAGATCCTTTGTGTGGTTTGTTTTTTTTGTCCCTGTGAAGCATCACCAATATCACTCACCCACTCACTCCACATTATGCAAAAATATCCATTATTTAAACATTTTGTATAAACTCAACAGAGATTGCTGACAAGGTATAAGATACTCCGTGGCTAGCAAGGAACCCATGAAACCACACACAGAAAAACAGGAGACCTTATTTTGAAAAGATAAAAGCAGAGAAACTGGAAGAAATGCCCATGGCAGGTGAGTTGGAAATAGATGATCTTAAGGTCCTTTCCAACCCTAACTATTCTATGATTCTATGAAGCAAGCACCAGATTCAATGAAATGATGAAAAGTATGTCCTGCTGCAAAATCAGGACTATAAAGTGTATGAGTCTCTAGGTGTACAGCATAATGTAACAAACAATACCAGGTAAACAGCAAGTGAAACAATGTCACACAACAGAGAACCTTGTGCATGAGATAATACAACTTTTTATTCACGTTTTATAGATTATTTTATTTATTTTTGCTTTAATAATGCATATTCTGTTCACTCTGTGCAAAATTGGGGACAGAGGCAGGCATTAAAATCATCTAATGAAAATCAAGCAGAGATGAACATTTGAGTTGAGGGAGAGGCCCATCAAAACCAGGAAAGCTAAAAAGCCACAGCTGCTCAAGACAAAGCTGCTTTCAGCTGCACCCTTTTGCCCTGCCACTTTGCACAAACCTGGCTCTCCTGACTGAGGAGCTGTACGCTGAGAAGGTGGCCTCCACTGGACACCAGGGACAGGAGTCGTTGTGGTAGCTACATTAGGGAGACCTGGCTTGTGACCGGCTCCAGTCAGTGTGTGGCAAAGAAAGGCACAAATCATTGCAAAGACCAAATTTCTGTTGGTTTGTTTCCTTCTTGTAAATACATTACTGTACACAATGTAAGTTTAAACTGTATTGGATTTGGGGGCATAGAATTGCATATTTAACAGAACTTAAAACCATAACAAAAAGTAGGCTGTTCTATCTTGAAGCAAAAATAATCCCTCCAACCCCAACATTAACATTCATTCCTGGCTATATGCAGTAGAAACATTTTAAAATCTGTGACAAAAGACAATTAGAAACCAAAAGTCAAAATCATAAAGCTTGTAAACAGATAATCTGAAATACATTTTATTTATGGAAAAATATCATCAAAATAGTACCACTATGGACTAAACTGCCTGAGTTTTCATTTCATCTAGGATCTTGAAGTAGAGAGCCTTTAGCACAGGAGGATCAATTTCAGTCACAGCTAGTGCTGCACAGCACTGCTTCAGGTGGAAGTTTTGTCCTCATTGTTGGTGGTTTTGTTGTGCTATCAAAAACTGTTGTGCTAATCCTTCAGATAAAGGGATGTTGAGGCAATTCTTAAATCATTTGGCACAAAGTTATTTTGGCTGGGGCATAAATTTGAGTCTCAGTCACGAAGAATAATGCAACATTCCACCTATCAAGCATTCACTTTGATTGAAGAGCTTTCTTTATGTCATTAACTTCCATCTGAAAACAAACAAGTAAAAAAAATTGTGATGAAATTAGATGCCTTTGCAAACTGAGGCACCATTTCTAGGTACTGATAAAAAGCACGTTCCATCTTGTCCGCAGGTGTTGAGTACGGGTTTTATACTACCCTTATTTCCACAGATTTTACAAATTGAGGTGACCTTCTCAGCTCTGTAAGATGACCACTCATAGCTTCCTCCCCTCAGAGCTTGATACTGAATGTAACACAAGACCTTTCAAGCTCTTTAAATTACAATTTTTACAAGTCACGCAGCTCACTTCCAGGAATTACTTGCAGAATGAGTACTGTGTCCTTGCACCAGTTGCTGCACTTACACATAGCACAAGTAAACTCAACTGCTGACAATGAGCAGTGGTAGCTGAGGACCAAAACCTATTGTCTCTCTCCTGTAGGGATGGCAGTTGCCTTCTACACCCATCAAGCCTGCGTCTAGGCACCTTAAAGGCTCTGATGGATGTACAGCCATGTGGTAAAAGGATGTGGCTGAAACCATCATCAGACCTAGCTGTACACTCAGCCTTTCTAACAGACCCTGGAAACCGTAAGGCAGGGGTCACACCTGTGACACTCAACTGTGGCCTATCATCAAGGCAGTTTTCTTTAACACATGGACTGAGAGCACTCTTAAACTAATTCAACTTGTGTTTGTTGAACTCTCACTTTCATGTAAAATTAATAATGCCACCTTGGCTAGCATCTGATCATGTACCAGTATATGCAACATCTGAACTGGAGTAAAAGCATTATAGATCATAATTTTAAAACCATCAGTGCAGGTCTCTGTTTACAGATGTAAAGCCAACCTTGTAGGCAGACTTTGAATAGTTTGGCCTTTTAGACTAAATCAGTAACTGTTATTAAAAATGTTCATTGATTTTATCTGAATAAATTTCAGTTTTAGCCAAATATGTATTGTGTGTTCTTAGAAGCCATACTTCTATGTGGCTTCATCCATAAAGCTCTTTAGGCAGCCCCAGAGCACAGATACTGATGGCTCCCAATGCTGTTACTCTTCGGCATACTCCCAAGCACTTTACTGAGTGGAAACAGCCCAGTGAAATTACAATTTGATTTTCTACCCTGAGAACAAAGAAAATGTACAGTTGACCTATAGCATAAAAATATAAAATATAATCAATACTAAACCACTTATAAAGAAAATAGAATGGAACAAAATAGGACTATTTCAGTTGCCAAGGACCTACAAGGATCTTCCAGTCCAACTGCCTGACCACTTCAGCACTGACTAAGTTAAAGTGTGTTATTAGAGCTTTGTCCAAATCACTCTCCAAAACCCAGAAAAGCAGTTTAATCATCACTCCATATTGAAGCAGCACAGTCAATGACTCTAGCAAGGGCTTGGCTCTGTGACTCTCACACAAGCAGGGCAGCATGCTGCCTGGCAAATGATTAAGCCGGCATAACAACATCTAGAGTCAAGGTACAATACAAATTATAGTAGCAATAACTAGGTTTTTAATTAGAGCACCTTCTTTTATATTTTTTATAATGCTTTCGTAAAGACAATCTGAGTACAACCTGTAAGGCAGACATAAAAATCTTGCTATATGAAATAATGTTCCAAGCATATCAACACTAAGACAAGCCTACTACAGAACAGAGAGCAAATGATTTAAAGTGACATGATTTCACTCGTAAAAATATCAAACCATTAAAACTGAGACTAAAAAGAAAAATAGTTTGAATACTCTATTGTATTTAATTATTTTTTTTTTAATTTCTCTCCTTGTGCTGATAAATTTTTAGATAATTAGGCTTTTCAGTAAGAACCCAATACTGCGATATATATGACACCGTTTGGCAAAACTATGAAGGGAACAGGTATGTCCCTTTCAGAAATGTTGGTATCTTTTGATTCACTAGGACCTAGCAGAGTTTTGTGTCCCATACCCGAGACTAAATCAAATCTGCCAATACTTTCGTAACATTATTAATAATTCAAGTACCTGCAATCGTAGACGGATCTTCTTTTCTTCATCTAACTCAGAGAGCAACTGTTTAATTTCTTTTCTGTTAAAAGAATGCAAAAAAGAAAAAAAAATGGAATGGTAAGGATTAAACTAGCAAAATAGAAAAGATGACCTCTTAGAGTCATATTTTCCCTGCTTTACTAGTTACCTTTTTTCTTCTGGACAACTACCTAAAGTCAGCATGCTCTTGTATACTATATGCTATATCACAGATGCTATAAAAAGATGCATCCCATACAGCTCATGATTAATACATTTCCTCCCTGCATCCACAGGCTTTGCTCTGGACTAGCTGTTATCAACACTGTATTGGCACCCACTTGTCTTTTTTCCCTACAAAATGTAGATGGATTGGCTGTTGGCGGGTAATTTGGAGCTGGTAACACAAATCCTGCCCATGCTATGCCAGCAATAAAAATGTAACCTTCAACTTAATTTATAAGACTTAACGATCCCTAATGAGGATTTGTTGTCATCCTTCTTTGTCCAGAAGGGGAACACAGCTATTTGAAGCAGACATCTCATGTTCCTACTGAGTGATCTCACCTTGAACTGAAACCAGCAGGTGGAAGCAGCCCATAAAAGAAAGCCTGGGAAGACTAGAGGAGCAAGAGCCAGCATTAGAGGTGAAGCTGTGGGGTTTGCTGACTCCATTCAGATTCAATCAGGCCCTCCTGCATCTTTTCCCAAACTCCACACACACCTCTGTTTGCCACAGTCTGTGTAAGCTGCTTTCCTTTTACTTTTTCCTGCCTGGGCTACGCACAACTGACAATGCAAGTGAAGGTTTAGCTTCCAAAATATTTAATATTCTCAGTAATAGGAAAAGCTACATGCCAGCCCTAGTTTCTCCTAAGAAATGAACAGCTTAGAGAAAATAAAGATGCCCAACACTAAACCAGCAAGATTCAGGCTCATAAACACAAAGGTCTTCTAATGTCCTACTTTAATTACTTCTTTTGTAATATGAGCTTCCTGGGAAAATGTGCTAACAGTCAAACAACAAATTGATTCAATAATTATAGGAACTTTTAATTATACTAACACTAATTTATTATTCTAATTTGCATTACAACAAGAACGAATGCACCCCTTATTAATATCAATGCATATGAGTTTCCAAATAGTTACTGGCAAATAAAACGACATAATAACCTTATTCATTGCTTACCACTTGTAATTTAATTTTTTCAGCACCCCATAAACATCTGCTTATGTCATAACACAGGAAAAAAAAGCTGTTACAAATGGATAGTACCAGTCTTTCTTCCTGAGATTCTCAGCACTGAATGTGTTCTGTCAAGACAAAAATCACCCCAAAACAGCAAGGCAAGCTGTGCAGCATAACATACGCGAAGGCAAGCTCAAGAAGGAACTGCCACCATCATGCATCAACAGACACATCCCACCTACAGCTGTGATTTGCAGTGCTTACTTTTGCTGGTCTTTCATAGTTTCAATGATGGTTCTTAGCTCCTTAATTTGTGTTTTCAGCTCCTCCAGGGTAGTCTGGCCTTGGCTCAAGTACTCAGTCTTTGGCTTTCCTTCAGTACCAAATAGGGATGGGGAATTTGGCCTGTGGCTTGTTGTTCCCATAGCAATTGAGTGAAAACCAGGTGACGGTGAAGGAGATAGTGATGGTTGTATAATACAGCCAGAAGTCAAAACTCCTGGTTTTGGAGGCAAGGAATTTTTATTATCAGACACCTACAACAAAAAGAATAACAATGTCTGAAGAAAGCTTTATGAAAATCAAACCACTAGGCAAATATTAAGTGTTTTGCTGCCCTTCAATAATGTTGAAAGTCCATAGTCAAACATGGACAGTTTTGGCCACACAATGATAAATATAACAATTAGTCATTATCTTTGTACATATATGTCAGAAGGAGTATAGTTAGGATGCAGAAGTTCAGGCAGCTTCAGTAAGGCTTTCCACAGTTGCTACAACCAGTCAGTAAAAGTTTTTCCAAGATCTCAGACCTAGCAGTGAAAAGAACCAGGGATGGATGCTCAGAGTTTCCCTCAGACATTTCTGAGAACACACCTACATCCACGGATGTCTCCTGCAAAGCTCAAAAATTCGTGGTCAAGAATCCAAGTTGTATTTTTTTGCAGATTAAATTTATGATTGTCAACTAACAAATGAAGGTATCTTCAGCACCCAATGTTTTATAAAAATTAAAAAAAATTGTTACATGTCACTCTTACTGTTATGAAAATACCAAAATAGTCTGTAAGCTTGCTTATTGGTATGATATAAGAAGTAAACCAAAATCCCATGGCCTCAGAATGATAATATATTAATAAGAAATAAATGTACTGTACTGTCCTCTGTTTACTGAAGCTTCTGTGAATCCTCATACCTACCAATGGCTTTTTGTTCCTCCAAGGACTTAACAGAAAAATGCAGATTTAACCTAGTTACTTTGGAACCAGGTGCCTAGCTCATAAGGATCCCCTACTTCTTGAATTGCAATCCAGTGCTCTACTTATTAGACAAGGTATAGAAAAATCTGAAGTGCATGACTTTACCAGACATGACCAGCTACTTCACTGCATACATAGAACAGTGTAGAAGTGCAGTTATGACAATGGCAAGTAAGGTGAATCTTAATTATTTATCACATTGCTATTTGGCAATGCTAAAGTGTGCATTACATGACAGCTACCATGAGTATCTGAAAATCTGATTTGGCCAAGAGTAAGAAAAAGCATGAGGCAACTCTCCAGCTCTATCTTTGGCAGAGACACTGAAGTTGAGTGGCAAATAAAGTAACCTATCGAGAAAAAATGGTATGGAAATGGAAGGAGACATTATAAGTAAGGACTAGGGGACTGGGGCAGTGGCATTAGCTGGATAGAGTAACTGAAAGAAAAGTAATTGGTCAGATGGAAATAAGGAGAAAGTGTGATGGGAAAGGAAGAACAGGATCCACTAAGATTGTTTTTTTCTTCAAAAACCAGTCTTCCCCACTACAGGGGCATGATTGAGCACAGAACCTGTCCCAGGCAAGCACTGGTGTTCTGCAAAAAAAAAGCGTGACCACAGAAATGAAAACAGTGTCATAATACCCAGAAAGCCAAATCACTCCAGAGGCTTGAATGCTTGACTTCATGACCTTAATAATGCTCTTTTAATATTTTATATGTATGTGTGAATGTTTGAGTACCTATAAATGGATTGTTCATGGATAATAATCTTTATATCAGTAGATGCAAGTTTCCTTTTCACTGAAAAGAGGTGTCAGGCTGAGCTCAAACCCAGAGCAAGTGAGCAAGGCACAACTGGAGTCAGCCACACTGAACATGTTATTCCAGAGCTTAACTGGTATCAACATTAAAGACTTAAGCAGCTATTTTCTGATAGCAGTCATCTTGTTTTACAGGAACATCATCTACATCCTTGGCACAAACATATAATTTACAAATGTTGGCCCAAGAGTATTCCTTAATGCAGATGCTCCCAGAAGAGGGAGCTATATATCAAAACATTATGCTTATAATTTCATCACAGAAGTGCCTTGATTTGAAAGATGACTCCATCTTTCAAATACTTTTGTTATACTATTATAATGTATTACTTGTATTATTAAAGATATCCTTATGTACTAAAAAATAGCTCCAACCTCTAAAGCCTGATATACCCACTCTTCGTATAATACTCGATTATCCTTCAGTTTTCTACCAAAATACAGTAAGAATGGCACAAGCCTATAAAATACACACAATTATATCAGTATAAAAAGTGATCATACTTGCAAATTTCAATTCATGTACTATTAGAGTGGGTCAAAAAGCTGTATTTGTTTACGAACTCTTCTAATGTAAACTGAATTTACAACTGACCTGAAAGGCCTGTGTTTCTAAAATTTATTTCCCTAGCTTCTCTCATTCTGTGCTAGAATATTCACACTAGAAGGGTTTTTTTCACAGCATGGCTATGGAGGCATTTGAAATCTGCAATTCAATCTGGACATAGAACAAACTTTAGTAACCTTTACCATTTCAAGCTTCTTTAAAGGCTATTTACCAGGTGACTGTTGATTTAAAATTTGAAAATAAATATTTTAATACAGTTTTAAAAAATTAATATGCACATGACAAGGTTAAACAGACACATTCCAATTAACTTACTTGTGATATTGTAACAGTTCTTGATTTCCTTGACACTTCAATAGTTTTCTGAGTAATGGAAATATGTTCCTCCTTCTCTTCTTCAGGACTTGGGGAGTCAAAGAAATCAGGGCTTGAAAGGGATGACTAGGTAAACAAACACACACCACAAGAAAGGGAAAAAAAAAAAGAAAAAAGCAGGTATTTTCACTGTACAATAATTTGACAAAGGAAGAAGAGCATTATTTTATTTTATTTTATTTTATTTAGTTATCATTTTCAGAGTTAAAACCAGGTCTCTTTCTCCCCCCACCCCTTCTTTTTTACATCTTATTTGCAAGGCTAGAATGCTTTCAAAGCATTCATGAAATAAGATATACTTAAGAGTTGAATCCAACATTAATTTACATCTTTGCATTGCATTATGTTGTAAGAAGAAAACACCTTCCTGTCCATAAGAGCTTATTTGGCTAGGACACTGAGCACTATGCTGTGGGGATGCCAACTCTGCCACCTGGGCAGCTCTGCCATGGCTTTGCTCAGTGCAAGTCTCTGCTGCTCTTCAAAGGACTCATGCTGCTGCTGCCCATGCACACTGCTGGTGCTGCAGGGCTGCCCTGTTCATGGCCTCTGTAAAGGTACAAACAGGGAAGGTTCTTTCCACTCCATGTTCCTTTCCCTGGAGATTTGACAGGGAAAGAAAAACCTTTTCAGTCCTCTTTTATGTTTCTATATTTATGTACATAGTTAATTTTGAAAGCTTTCTTTTACGCATTCTGTCAGTTTCACAATAATCCTCTTTGTTTCCCTCCACTTTGTTTTTCTTCGGCAACATGAACATGGGCAACCATCAGTAGCTGCTGTCATTCTGATATTTCAGAATGCAAAAAAGCACAGAAATGAACAAACCCCAAAGAAGATGACACTAAAAAAACTAAGCAGTGGTTTCTCAAGTATGGTTTATGAGATCAATTTGCCCAAAGACACATGTTAAACTGTGAAATTTAAATCACCATTATATGTATGATTGTGAGCTTAATGTGAAGAAACACACGATGGCTCAAGGAGAGCTGTAAAAGGCTGAAATGGTCTGTTTGTGCTCAAAATCTGGTAAATGTCCTAGAGAAACCAAAAGAATTGCTTCTTTTGAGAATCACTTTCAAAATCCTTAATACTCAGAACAAACTAGTTTATTCCACAGATTTTTAGAAAGGATTTTTCTGGCCTCAGTCATGGCTGGCAAGGAATACTTGGCAGCACCCAAATAAAGGGTTACGAATCTTATAAGGGAGGGAATGTTTTAAACATCAGTATTCAGAACACTGGCAGCTTTTTGATACTGATTTCCCTGAGCTGCATTTCTCTGCCTCACTGTACCTGTGCAGGAATGGCTGTGGAAATGTAGTAAAACACCAGGGAATGCAAATGGGGGGAGGGGTGAAAAATCAGAAAAAAATATTTTTAAGAGAAATGGAAAATTAACTTACAGATGTGAGAGACTGGGAGGGTGGTCGCCTGCCAGTAGCTTTTGGTCTAGTTGTAGTTGGATGATTAAGCTTCTCAGCAATTGGTATTACAGAGTCAAAACCTTCCAAGTCTTAAAAATAAAACAGAATTGAATAGGTTTTCTGGAAACTGTCCTCAAAGGGAAAGAATCACAAATTTTTTTTCTAGTTTCAAAGAAACCAAACCCCATTTTCCCCACTGTGTGACAGTGTTCTGCACATGTTTAGCCACCTTGATGACACTAAAAACCTGGAAGTCAAAGGTGGCTTAGTCACCCTTACTAAGCAAAATTACCCTTCCCTCTCAAACACAATAAAGCAGAGGGAGAATGTGTAGAGGAGCCTTTGGCTGTATTTTCATTGTAGTGAAAGCTAAATGACATGGGTTGTATGGCTTGGAATAAACAGTTTCAAAATTTCCATCTTTCTACAAAAGAGCTTAACAATTTTTTTTTCTTGAATAATTGGAGAGGTGAGACAGTGCACACATCTCAAGAACCATACTGTCAGTGCTGCATCTGCAGCAACTGTTTAGGGGACCACAGAATGAGAATGAACTAGCTGGAAGTGATCTGTAGGTTCCTGCAGACAGCATAGTTTCAAGTAGCTATAGATGAGAAGATTATCTTCCTCCTGTAGTCCAGAGGTTATGGTAAGTAAAAACTGCAACAGGCTCAGATCG
>JAVHNF010030678.1:11180-21382 GCA_034783455.1 Micropsitta finschii | reverse complement strand
CAGGACCCCCAGGTCCCTTTCCCCTTCACTACTTTCCAGCAGGTCAACCCCCAACCTGTACTGGTACATGGGGTTGTATATTGGCAAAGAAACTTCCACATGCTAAGTCCAGGTTCTCTTCATCCAGCACTTGCATGCATTTTCCCACCTGAGTGATTTGGCAGACTTTTTCAATCCTTCTTCTTCCTTCAGGGAATTGAAAATTAAATGTTGGCATAAATTAAGTAGGAAGAATTAAAAGTACTTCCTTTCTCCCCACTGGTTCTTTCCAAATTTTTGGTCTTGCTTTTAAGATGAGTTTACAAGAGTCTTTTGTGTGGATTTGTGTGCACCCTAGCAGCGATGCCCTGAGGAGGGGACCTCTGGCAGGTTTGGTGATGGGGCACTGGCACCCTCAGGCAGCAGGATACCAGCTCCTTGGGAGTTGCAGGGGTGAAGCTCATGCATGAGTTTAAGTGGCAGATGAACAGAACCTTTTATTTTACAGTGTTAGACTTACCTGGAAGTGGAAAGTTTAATTTCCACTTACTTTTTCAGGTGCTGTTGTCCATTCACCACTCTTAATGCTCATTTGTTTTTTCATTGTGTTTGATGTACTTCTTGCAGGGAAATGCTTAAGAATGTGGTGAGTAAGCAGTTTAAAAGCCAAGAAAACCTAGAAATAAAAGAATATCCTGAGTTGGAAGGGACCCACAAGAATCATCGAGTCCAACTCTTTATTCCACACAGGGCAAACCAAAAGTTAAACCATATAACTGAGTGTTGTCCAGATGCTTCTTGAACTTCAACAGCCTTGGGGCCATGACCACTTCCCTGGGGAGCTTGTTCCAGTGATTGATCACCTTCTCAGTGAAACACATTTTCCTAATATCCAATCTGAATTTCCTGATGCATCTTTAAGCCATTCCCTTGGGTGCTATCACTAGACACCTGAGAGATCAGCATCTCGCTCTCATAAGAAGTATGGGGACAGCATGGAGAATTGCTCCTCAGTCTCCTTTTGTCTAAGCTGAATGATGTTCATATCCTCAGCTACTACTCAGAAGTCGTGCCCTATTGTTCTTTCACCATATTTGTTGCCTTCCTTCAGATATTCTTTTTATATGCTTCTTATATTGTGTAGCCCAAAACTGCACAATACTTGAGGTGAGGCAGCACCATGATGAGTGTAGCGGGACAAGTGCTTCTTTCTACCAGTTAAGCTATACTGTGCTTAATGCACCCAGGATACTGTTTGCCTTTTGGCTGACAAGGCATACTGTTGACTCATATCAAGTTCACTATCATTCAGAATCCCCAGATCCCTTTCTGCAGGGTGCACTCCAACCTCTAGTCTCTGCATCTAAATGTACATCCAGGATTATAACGTCGCAGGTGCAGAATCTGGCAATTATTCTTGTTAAATTTCATATAATCAGTGATTACCCTGTACTCTAATCTATCAAGATCTCTTTGTAAGGCCTTTCTACCCCTGAGGGAATCAACAGCTCCTCCTAATTTAGTATCATCAGCAAATATACTTAGTGTGCACACAACTCCTATGTCCAGGTCATTAATAAAAACACTGAAAAGAACTGTCCCTAAAATTAAACCCTGAGGAACACTGGCTGCCAGCTTGATGTTACCCCATTTACAACACTTTTAGTCCAACCTTTCCGTCAGTTTTCCACCCATCGTATTGTGCATGTGTCTAGCTGTATGCTGGACTTTTTGTCCAGAAGGATACTGCGGGAGGCAGTATCAAAAGCTTTGCTAAAGTAAAAAAATAAACCCCTCATGTCTACCGCCTTGGTTTATTTTATTCAGTCTCCTCATTCATCATCCTGATTTTTCTAGTGTTTTAACCTCGTCAAAATCAAGATTTGGTTAGAGTTCGTAGGACAACTTGTTACCTTTGCCAATTAGTGCATAGCAGGGTAAAAAATTTATGAGGTAGGAACTAGAGCTGCATTCAGTCAGCTCATTAACTGATATCATTATCAAACTGATACAGGAATCATTAAAAATGTATTGGATGTAAATAGCTTTCAATCTATATTCAGTTGGCTGAATTTACACTGGTAGTGCTAATATATACTCCAAGCCATCTGTTCCCTTAATGAATACTAGTAACTGTACGTACGATTCTTATTTTCATGAACACAAATTTGGCATAATAATTAAGGACATGTAAAGCACAGAAAAACAAAAGCATTGACATGAAAAGTTAAGGTAGATATGAATGTACATTGGCTACCTCTTAGAGATATAGTTACTGCCAACAGGAAGGTCTGCCTGGATCATAAGCCACCTGTTACAACCCTATCTTGGATCCAGGAGAGGCCAACCTTGCAGTATGCTCTATTTTAAAGCACAAGAGTCTGAAGAAATATTTACTTCTGCCAGCCCCCAGAAAATCTGCCAATCACTGCTTCTGAGAAGGGATGTGTGAGGTTATGGATCAGGCTGAAAAAGGGAGGATGAGGGAATGGATCTTCCTAAACCTGTAATTCCTTGCTGGGTGCTGAGCAGCAGCAGGAAAACAAGCTTACTCCTCACCTGTCTTCTGTCCCAGCAACATCTCTCCTTCTTCCCAGGGCTGCTCTTAGGTGGGACTCACAATCAAAAGAATGCAAACTTCTGTTGATATAAACCACTAAGAAGGACCAGCCTTGTTCCAGGTCCTGACCCTACATTTACAGCAGTCTAAAGAGATGTCGCCTCTTCTTTATTCCCACTCTGTGCAAAGAAAAAATCCCGACACCCCCCTCCAACTAAACAAAGGAAACCAACCCTAAGCCTCCCCCCAAAAATAAACAAAATAACAATAATAAATCTGAAAGAAAACCAAATCTAAACCCAGAAAACCTCAGTGACAGAGAGACACCAGGAAAAGCCCTGAGCCATCAGAGTTACTTGTTTAGATAGTGGCTGCATGATATTTTCTTTTTTTTTGTGGGGAAAAAAGATCACTGTGTTATTTTATACAGCTGGCCTTCTTCCTCTTCCCCTGGCAGGGAGCAATTTAAACTTGCCCATGTGTAGATCTTTTTGCAATTCCTGAACAGTGTTATTACTGTAAACCATAATTATTTTGTTTAACTTGAATGAAAATAATTCGCTTCCTCAAGATTTTTTTATTATAGTTATTTTAAAGCCCATGTGCTGTTTGGCTGTCATGTGTTGTTTTTCCACACAGTGGTACTTACTGTGTAGCAAGAAATGGATGCAGTCTTAGGGGTGTACAAACTGACAGCATACATGGGAATTCATTTATTTTGTAGGGAAAAGTACAAAGAGCTGTACTTTGCATGTCCAAGTAAGGAACTGACTAAATGACTGCTTGCAAACTCTGCAGTTTCAGTGGATGGAGATAAAGATGAGAAAAAGTTTCCGAAAACTGCATTTTTTGACATTTTGTCACAGTTAAAGCCTAACTTTCCAGCCTTCTGCTCTTTGGATGTGAAGTTTCCCCTCTGGTGATATGAGATACATCAATAAGCTGCACCTAGGATTCTGCTAGATTTATTAGCATTAAAATAAATATTGCTGTTGTGTAGAAGCTGACTGCATGTTAAGATCTGGCTTTTAACTGTCAGTTGCTCTGCGCAGGAAGTATATTCTGGGTCAGACCTATGGTCCCTTGAAGCAACAAGTGATAAATAGAGGAATTCTACAGCTAGGAAATGTGGAATAATCCTTCTCACTTAGCTGTTCACTCTTTGTCTTGTCTAGCTAAAGGCTGACATATTCTGAGACAGGAAAATTTATCCTTTAATAAAAGTATATGTGAAACTCCCATTTTCATTATCTCAATAATTTCCTGTTATTGTGAGTTGTGTTACTTAATTACCTGCTGATAATTACCAATGATTACTGAGAAATGAATGCATGGAAAAGAGTTGGAAAATACACACAAATACAACTGCCAGAAGCACCAAAAACTTTTTTTAATTTCTCAAAGACAGAATTATACATCAGGCATAATCTATTGCATTCATTACCTCACAATAAAGAAGTAAATGCTGGACTTAAGTAATGATGAGTCCCCTCTGAGCAGCTATATTGCTTGCAGGAGCCACACACAAGTCAGAGTCACTGTGGCTCTACATCAGTGCAGTTGCTGCTAGAAGATCAAAGATACCTTTCTTCTCACAAAAGCTTGTGAGAAAGAGGCAATGCAACCAACATCAAAATAGGGCAACGCTGCCTTACAAAGAATCAAAGATAATGTCTTTGTAAATAGGCAGATCTACTTGACTTCTGACGTGGTTCAAGCCACAGCTTCTTTGAGAAATAAAGGCCTGAGTCTAATTCACAGCATCTGCTTCTTTATTTCACTAAAATAATAGAAAATATGTTACAGAAGCAGTCAGCTTCTGAAGAATCACCACAAAGTCTCAGACATCTGGTTGTCCTGCTATATTCTCTATTAGCTATGATACTTCTCCCTGTTTAATTCAGCAAAGGTCTCTTACTACCTAATTAGACTGCTTGGAAGTGGTTCAGAACTTCCTTTCCCCACTTCATCTTCCTAAATCCAGCAGTACTGTTGGAATCCTGATTGCCACTACCTCCCTTTCAAATTTATTTCTGCCTGAAAAATGCTGCCTGCTGTGCATGTTGAGTGGTCTTCAATGAAAGCACAATCTTTTCCTCTTCCAGGATGGTTTCCCCTATCCCAGGGTATGCTATTAAGGACAAGGTAAGAGCAGATTTATCTCTGTGGCCTAGCCACAGCGTTTATAGGAACATAATAAGACTACAAAGCAAATAGACCCAAAAGAGAGTCTGCCACACAAACAGGCTTGTGGTGACAGAATGTCACTTCTCTGGCCATGTTCTGGTGAGGCTCCTGGGATGAGCATGTAGCTTCAACCCATTTCTTAGTATTATCTCTACTTTATTCGCAGAGGCAGGTGCCATCAGAACCAGTGATCATTGGCTTGCACTCCTGGAACACATAGGAAGCAGCTTGCCTTTCTCCTGGAAAAAGCTGAAGTAGTCTTCAATGATTTTTCATACAAGGCAAGGTATCGGATAGAACAATCATCATGGAATAGCTGGTTTGTACAAACTACTTTGTGTGCAAGGCAGCAACCAATGGTCCCTAAAATGTTTTGCTGTATGCTCCTTAGCATTCAGTATAGTGTTTCATCATGCACTGGAGTATGTGCTCTGGGAAGGTCCAAAGAACTTGTAAAAATGAAAGAAGAAATTCTGGAGAAAGGCTGGAACAAATGAGAAGGTAAAAGGCTGGAGTCTTGGCAAGAGTAAAGAGTAACAAGGAGGCTGGGGTTGGTACCTAAGGGTAGAAGAATAGGAGGATGCATTAGTTATGTGTCCTGGTGTCAGGGCTTGATAGTGGGATGTATGATAAATGGATAAGAAAAGTAAGGAAATGGAAAAACTGAATGTCTGAAAGAAGGTCTGGTGCATGGCTTAGGTATCCAATTAGACTAAGCAGGATGAGAAGGATAAGGTGGGAGAGTTACATGGTTACAGACAGAGGAGTGGAGTAGGCTCCTGAGTGTCAGGACAGTGCAAATGGTCTTTCGTGATTTGTCCTGGTTTTGTTTCTTTTTCTTTATTTCTAATGCAGGCCTTTCCTCTAGATCTTTCCTGGCTCATTAAACTGACATTCTGCTCAGAACTCAGACCTGGTGATTGCAGCTCAGATCTTGCAGACACTGATATTTCTCTGAAATTAGCAGCTGAGTGTGCAGCAGCAGCCAAAAAAAGCCCACGCAATGCTGGACATCAGGTGGGATACTGAGAACAAGGCAGAAGGCAACGTTTTGCTGCTATACAAAAACTTGTTGTGCAGCTCTGGCTGCCACATTTCAAAAGGAATGTGGTGGGGTTCAAAAAGGCACAGGGATAAGCAGCTAAAATTGTCAAGGGAATGAAGTAGCTGCCTTGTGAGGAGAAACTGAAGCACTTGGGACTCATCGGTCTGAAGGGCAGAAAAAAAGCTGCATAGGGGATATCAGAAAAGTTTGCAGAATTGCAAGGGCAGTGGACAAGCTGAATGAAGTGTTAGTTAGGTCCTCACTGCAGGAGCTAGGGGACACTCAATAAAACAAGAAAGGGGTCATTTTAAAACAGATAAAAGAAAAGGTGTCTTTACACAGTGGGTAGAGATATTTTGGAATTTGTTGCTGTAGGAGGTTGTAAGACAAATCTTAATAGCAGGGTCAAGGAGGGTTTAGACAGATTTATGAAAACCAGGTTCAGAAATTGATGCTAAAAGAACTAAAAAGGTTTGTATGCTCTAATTTCCCTAACGAAGTAACATTTGAGATGCTGGGGCAATATCAGAGGAACAGAGTGCAAAACATGGCCAGGCCCATGTGGTCTCCTTAAATATCGCATCCTACTGCTGCTGAATGAGCGTTATGCAAGATGCACCAGTGGTATACCTGGTAGAACTTTTATTCTGTTCCTGTTTTCTTGGTTGTTTTTTTTTTTTTAATTTATTTCTAAGTGATTATTTTTTCCCTGTCTATTAATATGAAGACCCAAAGCCCATCAGCTGTCAATGAGGGTTCCACTAAGGCATGGTTACCTTATAGAAAACAAACATTAGTCTTGGTTTATACATGAAACATACTAACTATGACTCCCAGCATGCAATGAGAATAATCACATGTAGCTGCAGTCATGCATAACAAAACTGGGAGGAGTGGGCAATACATCAGATGATTGTGTTGTCTTTCAGAGGAACCTTGACAAGCTGGGGAACTGAGCTGAGAGAAACCTGGTGAAGTTCAATAGGTGGAAGTGTAAATTCCTGTGCCTGGGGAGAAATAACTGGAAAACTTCTCTGTGTGGTCCATGAGCCAGCAATGTGCACAGCAGTAGAGGAGGCTAGCAACGTGGGCTTCATTAGGCAGAGCATTGACAGCAGGAGAGGTAATCTTTCCCCTCTTCTCATCACTGTTAAGGAAGATCTGGAGTGCTGTGTCCAGTTCTGGCCTCCCCAGTATAACGGGGAGATGGACATACCGGAGTAAGCCCGCCGAGGGGTCATGAAGATGATGAAGGGACTGGAACCTTGTTTATGTGAAGATAGGCTGAGAGGGCTGGGTCTGCTCATCCTAAAGAAGAGAAGGCTCAGGGTGGATTTTATTGATGTGTAAAAAACCTGATGGGAAAGAATGATGAGGGACCTTTCTCAGCAGGACAAGAGGCAGTGGGCACAAATTAGAACAAATCACATTCCATCTGAACAAAAGTAAACATTCATTAACTCTGAGGATGATTGACCCCTGGAACAGGTTGTCCATGGATGTTATGAATATCTCCACTTGTGGAGAAATCCAAAACTCCACTGATTATGGTTGTGGGAAACCTGCTCCAGCTGAACCTCCTTAATCAGAGGGGTTGAACTAGATGATCTCAAGATCTCCTTGCAAACCTCAACTATTCTGTGATTCTATGAATATATAGCAAGCACTTATTTTTTCTGTAATCTGTTCTGTGCTAATGCCTTTTGGATTTTATTAATTTCCTTTCTAAATGAAGCAGAGATTTCAGTGAAAACTGGTCATGAGAAAAATAAGTGTGAGTAAAAAGGAGCATAACTGAATCATTCCTGCAAATAAATAAGAAATGGCATCCTTAAAAATGTGTTCTTGGACTAGGAAGGTGGATGGCCTAGCTACTAGGTAGTTCATGGGAAAGAAGTCCATAGTTAGATGTTGTTCAGATGCACTTTTTCAGTAGACTGTTTCATTTCCAAGTGATACTTGTAGTAAGGTTCTCTTTACACAGAGTTCAGCATAATGGAAGGGATGGATGGCAGAAAAATGAAGATCAAAAAACTCTTGTTTCAGAATTGTAGCAGCACTCTAATTCAATGTAAAAAGGAATTATGGTGTCCTGGCAGATAGATGGTTCCAATCACATCTGATCACCAGGGAATCAATTGCATAATCAAAGACCTTATTAATTTTGTCTGTCATTTAAGCACAGCCATCTAGTGGACTCGCCCTATGAAACCCAAGAGGAAATACACACAATTGTGTATTACCGGTATACGAGCATATACATCTTCAGTGTTTCAGACTATTCTAGGAACAAGTTTTTTAAAGGCATTTTCCTTAAAAACACAAGGATCATAATCTGGTATTTTACACACTCAGATATCTTGTTTTGATTTTCAAAGGTTTCTGATTCATGAGGGGTCAAAACTTGGAATTAGCTGAAGTTATCCCTGTTCTCAGCTATCTGCTCTGTACCTCTCCTGGAGGTCTATGCTCACATACCAAAAAGACAGCTCCTGAATCAGCATTTCTGAATTGCCATTGTTTTCAGACTAGGATATTAAATTAAAAAGGTATTGCAGTTTCTTATTTATTTTGTGGCAGCTAAACTTTGGTGGCTGCTACGCAGGCATCTGAGCTGGAGGGGAAATGTGGTAGGCAGCTGGTAAAAGGATATGCTATGGTCTTCCCAAGGTGCACTATCCCTGCTTGTAAATCAGAGGCTGAAGTCAATGCTGAGTGAAAGCTAGCAGGAGGGAAAAATGAGCAGCATGTCAAAAAAAAAAAAAAAAGGTCAAGTTCTGCTCTGGATAAATACCTGTTTGTGTAGTTTGGCTGCAGTGCAAGAGACATGTTTTGGAGAAGGCAGATCCCTATTGGAAATAGGTGCTATGTCAAGTCACATTCAGTTCTGAGCAGAAAAGATGAGCAAAGAGAGAAACCAAATGATCTGTAAAGCTTTATCATATTACTGTTAATTGCGGAGATGAGCTTGGAAGAATTTGCTCATTCTTCTTCTAACCAGGTGAAGCTTATTATTGTTTTCAGTCACTGAATAATGCATTCTGTTTTCCGATGTTGTCTCTAGAAGTGTTTTGATTTGATGTATGCTTGCATGATTTAAACCCTGGACTCTGTCAGGCTATGATAAAAGCTGCCATCACCTCACCAGGAATTTCCTGTAATGTATAAACACTTGACTTCACTCTAACCTTCCCTCCTGCCTCTCCCACATCCTTGCATGCATATCAATGACTGCTGAAAAGGGCACTGCTGTGTACCAAGTCCCAGTCAACAGCCTGAATTGATCAAGGCCTAAGGATTACTGCAGCACTGCTAATCAATAGATATTGAGTGCAATCCCCTGCTCTAAATTCAGCAAGGTTAATAAGTGTCTACAGAAAACAATGGTCTGAAACACAATCTCCCATTCAGTGAGGGAGGGGAGGTAGAAACGTTTGCTTCAGCAGCTGCAGATAAAACCTGGGGGAGGCAAAGCTTTAACTTTTACCCAAATTTGGCCTGAAGCATTCTTGATTTGCTAAGTGTGCTATGCACTAGAGACAGCTTTGCTGCTGACAAGAGAAATACCACATACGATGACATGTTTCTGTGCTCCCAAAAGTCTTTGCTCTTTCTCAGAAATGGCATGTGAAGTTCCTTATGGTCCCATCTACTAGACTTTTGGTTTTGCCCTTCATGCTTCACATGCAAGACTAAGCACATGCAGGACAGAGGAAAGGAATTCAATTTAATAGCTGGCCAAGTGCTCTTTTCTCTTTTAAATAGGCAGAGATGCTATCTTGAGATAAAAGGTGACACTTAAACAGAACAGCAACAGTTCTTGTAAAAGGTCTGAATTTCTAATAAGTGCTTGATAGCAAAAAGCGAAACCAATCCCATCCCCCAGTTTTACATGATTTACGGACTGAACTTTTAGTACAATTTAAGATCCCAAGTTTAAAAAGAAAACCTAGTGCTGAGAGACAGTGTGCCAAACTATATGACTAAGCTGGGGTAGACAGCCAAGTTCAGTATCTGCTAGCTGATGATGAATGGTGACATCTCAGTGCTTGCTCAACATCTGTCTACCTACTTCACTTTTAATTGCACACCCATGGATAACTGGGAAGACGGGAATGCTAGATTTCACAGGAGCAGTATAATGTGATCTGTGCATGAGTGTGAAGGATTAGGTCTATGCTGTCTATTCAAACACACCTTCAACAGATGCCCATCTTACTACAGGTGGGCATGCCTGTTTCATGATTATTGGCTGTCTAAACCTCTTTGTAGTAATACATGAGGGTATGCTTTTGCTTGTCACAACGATTTTACTGAGTTACTCAGTGGGAGGAGTCGGCAGAAATGCTTCTTCTTATCAGCCAGAAGAGCTGCACTTGCTAACACATTATTGAATATGAAGATAGGTGTACCATGTTCCTCAGATTAAGA
>JAVHNF010030661.1:0-13817 GCA_034783455.1 Micropsitta finschii | reverse complement strand
CTCTGGGCACCCTGTGCCAGCGCCTCAGCACCCTCACAGGGAAGAGCTTCTGCCTAAGAGCTCATCTCAGTCTCCCCCCTGCCTTATGCAAGACATTAAACAATATTTTGTAAGAAAAACTGTGGGGTTTAGATTTGAAATGAGAATCTAAAGCCATTCCCTCCTTGTCCTGTCACGACAGGCCGTTGACAAAAGCCCCTCTCCAGATTTGTAGACAACATCGCCAAAGGAGAATTACACTACACTATTATTAACACATGTACTGTGGTAAAGGGCAATTGTTTTTCTGTGCTTAATCTCAGAAGAGAGTATGGGGGGAAAAAAACAAGCAAATACAAGATGGGGGGGGGGAGGTAGCAGGAAGAGAACAGCATATTCCTAGCAGACAGAGTTAATTCTCACACTGCAATCAATCTCTAATCTTCACATTTGAAGATTAGAAATTGTCAGTGGCATTTGGCTAATGTCAATTCAAAGGTTGCCTCCAAAACTGTACATTCAAGAAACTAAACCTGAGAAACTAGGATAAGAAGTTTCCCAGACAAGGACAGCTCATGCTGGTCAGGGCTGGGAGAGGAAAAAAAAAAAAGGAGTCAGAAAGATTAACTCCTACAGAAGGGTGCTGGACACTACCTCCCTCCATCCCTGAAAGTAAAGACAACTTGGAGAATTTAAGACTTCAGGGAAACATCAACAAAAACTAATCTCTGGGGGTAAATTCAGGATTGCAGATGCTGTCTCCAGCCTACTATTGATCCACCTGCACTTATACCTAGGTGTAAGAACAACCTTTCCCAAATCACTTTTTTCCATCATTTCTGCTGTTCACATTTGCAAGTACTCTGAGCAGTAACAAACTACACAGTTTGTTACAAGAAAAGCCTATCTATTTGCCTTAAAAGATGTTTTATGTGGTTTGCAGCTAGGATTGCAGAGCTAATGAATGCTAAGATCAATTTCTCAGAACTAGTCAACTTCCCGTATAAAGTTTCAGAATATTCCCTACAGCAGCACAAGTGGCACAAGCTAAATCTCATCTAAGAATAGTTTTATGGCCTGTCTTAAGAAGACAGCATAATGTTAAGCAGTTTCTATTTAATAAATAAAAACATGATACTGGATTGTCTTAGTGCAATGATTTGACTCTGAAAGCCCCGAGGCCATCTCCCACTTCTCTGTCCCCATTTCCCCTTCTGAATACTGTTAGCTGATTCTATTGTTTTAACATCTTTTTCTTTCCGATTTTTTCACCCTCTTCAGATGAAGGGCCTACAGACACTAACTGCTAAAGATCCCAATCCCAAGAACTTTTAAGCAAAAGAAAGAAACTATGTAGCAGCCAACTCAGCTATTTATGTGCAGATTATCTCATCTCCAAAAAAGATACAAGAAAGCAAGCATAACTCTAAAGCAGTTACTCTGTTTCTACCGAGTGCTCATCTCCCAGAGCACAGGATGACTTCCTCAGCTAACCCTGCCAGACCTCATTGGCTTAACGCTAATAAGGGAAACCCTGCCATAACTCTCCTTGCAGCAGAGGGAACACTGGAAGCATAGTGAGACATCCCAAGAGATGCTAGTGTCAACCTGGTACAGCCACAGGCAGGCAGACAGTCTCGTTCCAAGCAATCAACTTGGTGGCAAGCAAGGAGATGCATGTGCCACACTTAAATGCAAAGGCTTAATACCCTGGGTCCAAAGCTGCACTTAACACAGCCAGCCCATGCTAATGAGAGATCAGTGAAATCTAAACAGACCACCATCAAGAATAACAAAACCAACAAAACCAGCACTTCTTCTTGAGCAATAAGGTGCTCGAACTACAGTATTGGGTATGAGACACACTGAACCCTTCTGAACACTGATTTTAAAATACCCTACAGGAAAATAAAAGCAAATATACAGCTATTCTTTTCAGTTTTGACTCGTGCTTGCATAGCTGGAAATGAAAAACAACAAAAAAATGGCAATGACCTAGAGCAGATACATTTGTGTTTCAAATAAACTCTGCTGAGCATTTCATAATGATGTACAAGATCTACATTCTTTACTGGAAGTTGTAAGACACTTCATGCCTATAAGCTTAAATGAGCCAATGCTTACTTTCAGCAGCCAAAGCATGTACAATACACCTAGAATTCACAAGAGAAAGAAGTGTAGAAAAATTTCAGCCCAAATTGTTTCTGTTTTGCCTACAGAACATAGAAAGTGCCTTATTTAAAGACAATGTCCTATTTTTCTTCAATCATTTTTGGCAATATCCATCAGTGACAGACAAGCACATAGACAATTCTCTAAATTAGGCAGTCTATTCAAGCAGTCATACTGCTGTCAAAGACTATATTTAAGCTCCTCTGGCTACAGTGCCAAATTTCAGGGGGGAAAAAGATCTAATGAAATTTTTCATGCTGAAAAGCATGGGAGAACAAATGAAGAGCTCTGCCCTTTTAAAAGGATGCTATTAGTTTCTAATTGTGCTTAATATTACACAATATTTTAAACTAACAATGTTATATTATCTTCCCTCTACTCAGGATTTGTTTGGAAATATTCCTGAGCTAAAATATACTGTGTGCAGTGTAACTTCTCAGTTCTTTTACTGTGAATTAATCTATGCTCAAAAGGTTATTTAGATCTTTTAAATTTATGCATACACGGGTACAATACTGCACTTCAGAGCACTCTTGACCAACAGTTCCAATGAAGGGGCAGGGTAGGGGAGGATAGGGAGGGGGAGGATGTGGGATAATATAAAACCCAACAGGGAAACCACATGTGCAGCCTGATGTAAACTGAGCAATAAAATCATGGGGCTTGTTGCCTGGAGTAATGAAAGAGTAACAAAGGAATAAAATAACTCAGATGGGGCAGATAGGTACTTCTACCTCCCATAAAGCCAAACACAAATGCTTTCACATTTGCTTCTCAGAACCTTGATTTCTAAACCCATGTGTTTAACTGCATGACCCTGCCCCATGAACTACACCATGCTGCTTCTCAACCTCTTCTAGCTCACTGTGAACAGTGATGCACTTCCACTAAGTTCTCTGGATGCACTGGTAAGCTCAAAACATGCATCCAAGCTAGCTTCATGAACTGTCACTTCAGATATCATACTTACTCATTTAGATTCAATACTACAAGATACTTGTCTGTGTAATTTCTTCAGCAGTGATGGCATCTCACAATCATCTTACCCTTCCCAACTCTTTATTCTCGCCTTAACACTGTCTATAACCTGGATTAAACTGGCGAAAGATAAATAAAAGCTCTCTGTGATTGTTTTCTGAAACACAGATCAGCTTGATGATCCCATCCACAACTGTGACTTCCTGTGCACAACCATAAAGCAGGAAGGATTTGTTAGGCACTCATACCAACAGCGTGGCTCTCACCACAAACAGGCACTGGCTTTATACATCAGTTTGCCCTGGAGTGTCAAACACGCTCTTTAGCTGGAAGCTGTTATCAGATGCAGACAGCACACAGGTCTCTTAGGCTCAGCATACACTATCTTACTAATGGAGAAATTATTATCTATTAAACCCTACCTGAAGCCATCATTGAACTTCTTGAACCACCTACAAAACTTGTGGTTTAGTTTCAAACAACAAAAAAACAAAACAACCCCCAAAACCAACAGCAATAACAAACCAAATCACCCACCACCACACCCTTCTGTGCTTCTTCTCACACTGAAAGAATTGTTTTGATCAGGCAGCAGAATTTAGGACAACTTTCATGTTCAACACAAAAAGCGGAATTTTGGCAACAGAAGAGATTAACACGATTTTCTCATAAGCCTGCAAAAAATTCAATACTTGATAGAAAACAAACAAACAAACAAAGAAGATAGTGCATTGATTTCTTTTTTTTTATTAAGCTTAGACATAAAGTTGTCAACTTTCCAAAACCTCGTGAAAAAAATAAAACAAATTATCTTACGTTACATGATTTTACATAGCATGATACAAGGAAATGACTGTTCGGCTGAAACTACAGATTTTTCATCTATGCTACACTAAAATGTATTACTTAGAAACTCTTGGAAACACACTTTACTTCATGCACCCTAAATGCAAACCAAGACAATACCCTCTACAAATCTATCCTAAACCTTTCTGGAGGAATCAGTTTCTAATAGACTCTTATTACAATTCTCAAGCACCTGAAAATAAACTATCAATAAGACAGATTGCCAGCCTTCAAAACAGCTGACCCCAATGTTAACCATAAAGCAATGCTGTAATCTGTCAGACCTTCCTCCTTCATTTATACCAAACTTTTCTTAACAGCACAGAAAGACTCATGAAAACAATGTGGTCAAGAAACAATATTACTCACCCGGGTTAAGTAAGAAAAGTTATTTACTGCTGCGATTTCAGAGCTGCTATTTCCACATCAAGTTATGCAAGCTGCAGGGCTGGGGAAGAATGACACCCCCAGCACCTCAAAGGACTTTTTACCTGTGCCATCAGCAGACACACGAAAAATACACCTAGAAGTTTTGTAGTTGGTTGCTTGCTGCTCTCTGGATTTTCTAAAGCAAGACGACACATGGTTTTCTTCCTAACTTATCTGCGTAAAATAGCACATTCTCATTTCCATGGGAAGAAAAATATTCCCAAGGCCACTGACAGCTTGGGTATTTCAGACAACAAACCAGACTGATTAACAACAAATCTCTAGCTCTGAAATACACCACCACAGGAAAGATCAACATAGTTCATTAATAACATTTCACTACAAAACCAACTACAGCACATTGAATCTTTTACAGATCTAGTCATAGAGAAATAGATGGGAGTAAACTCAACTTTGTTTTTTGCTATTCTACATTATAGAAATGTTGTATTTTAAGTTAATAGTGCAGTTCAACCTATTTTTAATCAAAAAATACCTTATCTCTTCTTTAAAATTAGCATCATGTTGTTATTCCATATGCTGAAGTACTGTATCATTAAAGGATGTTTAAATTTAGAGAGAGAACTTGCAGCAAATGCTACCATCAGTTCAACTACCTTCCTCAAATGCTATTTAGTGTCAGTTTTGCCTGGAAAAGATATCATCTGTCTGCTGTATCAGTGGCCCCTGATCACTCACTTCTGCCTCTACTCTGCCTTCTCTGCTGTGAGGGCTTAAGTGTTATGATTCTGTTAATCAAAATAGGTCAGGAAAAAAAAAAGTCTGTCTGAACAGCCCAGAAAATAAACACACTTAGTTTTTAAATACAATTTTTCAACAAAATCAGCTCCACAAGCTCGTTTGCTCAGCAGCCACATGAATTCCTGAATCAACACAAGTAAAGGGGGGGTAATACTGGGGCAGGAAAAAGAGGCAAAGAACTGAAACTGGAGAGGGCAGCAGTTTAGGCTTCAACAGAAGTGTTTGTCAAGGCATGTTGCCTCTCTGCTACTCAGTTTTACAAGCATGGAAAAGTAATTCTTAACAACCAGAAACAAGAAATATTTATTAAACCATCAGTGGCAGCTGTGCCACCCTTCAGGCAGATAAATGCCAACAGGCTTGCATTGGCCCACAAAAGTTAAACCTCCAATGGGCCCTGTTTGGCAGTATCTAAAAGAAACTGATTTAAACAGGTAACTTCAAACAGCCCAATCTGTCCTTCCTCACTCTGACGAGTTTCAGTCATTGGGGATCATGTAAGCTAATACAACACTCATGATCAACTCCACTGAGATCCCATGTTCTGCAAGATGTTCTTGAGTGCTCAAGAGATGGAAACTGTTATACAAGCTATTGTCAAAGACAAAACTATCAGTTTTAACAAACTTGATGTAAGGAAGAGAATCATGAACAGCCCCAGACATACCAATGCCATAACCCCAAACCAAGAAGCAATGTCTGTGTGTGAAAACAAATGTCCAAGTCTCAGAATACTTCCTTTCCCTCAAGTCAGCAGAAAAATCCTACCTTGCAAGCAGAATTAAAAGCCCGTGTTTTAATTGCAAGACATTTTACTCTCAGCCCTAACATCGATACAGACTTATGATGGCTATAGGCTTTCTAGGTAATATAGCAGTGCCAAAAGCAGGTCTGCTGCTATGAATAGGCATGTTTTTATTATGAGCAATTAAGCTCCTATTATTGTGATACAGTTAGTTACTCACAATTACTATTTGCAACACTAAAATACATTTCACCTAGTAGAATCCCTTCAAAGGTAGTTATCTGTCCCTACAATACTGGGGGGGGTGGGGGTATGTACTCTCTCCTAGTGAGATAATCCATGGTTACTATACTACCATTTACCAAACACAATTTAACTTTGAAGAATAACTTAACCAACGCTAAGCAGCACATTTACTTACCTATTTACTTTTGGAAGCTGATGACAAATACATCCTCTTAACATACTTCTCAGCTAGGACTGGAAAAGGAAGTGGGATCTTAAAATGGCATTCGTTTCCTCCCTTCATTGTCTGTCCACAATACTTCAGCATCTCAGAATTTACACAGCAAATATGATAAACTTGATTAAGGTGATCGGTTACCTCAAATCAGATCTCTTCAGCACTCAAAAGCGTCAGTTTTTCTTAACTGGTCCAAATTGCTCATGCTGGCCAGATAAGCACTCAATCTGGCAGGAAAGAAGAAGAACCATGCAACCAGGGACAAGAGAAAGGAGCAAAGACTCTCCCTGTCAATGTCAGTAAACTGTTAGGGCCTCTTATCCACCTGCCTTAGACTATAACACTCCCAATACCAAGTAAAACATACTATTCACACCATGTAATTTTTTTCTTTACAAGACTCTGCACAATCAGCAAAGCAGGTAATGTGGCAAACTACTTCTGTGCCAGTAACTCTCAAGAAACATTTCCTGCTATCTGTAGATCTAGAGCTTAAGACTGCTCTGAAAAGATGTAGTGAGCAGCAAAACAACAGCAACCATTTGTAACTTGCCTACATTAGCTGTCATTGCAAGACAAATATAGAAGAGATCTGTAGCAAAGGAACAGTGTAGGTTTCTACAATTCAGTTCTGCCTCATACATCCCACCAGAGACACTCACGACAACTGCACATATTCAGACCGCTGGTTAACAACCGTTATTTTCAATCTGCTATTATTTGTACAAGTTTAATGCTTCAATGCATGTTCTATTTATTCTTAATTATTTAAGAATATTACATGTAGGCTCCCTAACTCCTAAACACTCTAAAACACGTTTTTGTCTGTTTCTGGGCCTTATCAAAATTAGACAACTCACTTCAAGAATTTCAACTAATACATAAAAGAATTCCCTGAACAGCGTGTTTTCTTACACAAATCAGAGCCAAACCCAGACAATCACAGAAGCTGTGCATTAGTCTAGACCTTCTGCTGAGACATGACCTATGCTAAATGAAAGTACAAGAGGCAACAGACAAGACAGCAGGGAATTTCACTTCTTCATAGGGAGGAAACTTCAACAGTGAGTGCAGTTCAGTTTAGGAATTCATGAAGCCAAGAGGCGCTGGAATCTCCATTGTTCAAAACATTTTAAAAGTGGTCTGGAAGAGACAATTTCAGTGTTGGCCCTGCCCGAGTGGGAGACTGGAGCAGATGACCTCTAGATGTACCTTGCAACCTGAACTATTCAAGAAGACAATATAACTCTGAAATGGGCCTGCCATCTCAAAACCAGGGGTTGTGCTATTTTTAAAGCTGATGCTACAGAGTTTGTTTGCCTTTTAAATTCCAGTTTAATATTTCAGAAGATGAAAACCATCACCACTGCATTCCAAAATTCTCCGTATTTCAATCAGCTACATGTACAATTTGGAAAACACTATTATTGAGAGCAATAAATTGTGAATTAAAAAGCCTAAGAGCTTAATCAGCCCCAACTCTTCAGTTTTGTGTGTAAGCACTGATTTTTCTAATCTGTAAAAGTATTTATGTTACAGACTCCTTTAACAACTCCATCAACTAGTTAGTTCATACACTCCTTCCCACTACTATTCCATGTGAATATTCATTTGAAGGAGGCCTCTATACAGTTGGAGAGGTACAGTTGTACGGTACAGTTGGATCCTTCAGTTCTACCTCTTAGCAGAATTAAAGACAGATCAGAAAGCTCTTCACTAATGAAGTGTGTTGTCTAACTAGAGTGCTAAATACTCTCCATAAAGTTACCATTACTTTTAAACTAACAATAATAAAAAAAACCCATAAAAACGGTCTTCTTTCAAATTAGTTGTCATCTTATCCTAATAGGTTTCTGCTTCTCTTATAGCCCAACCTTTGTACCTTTGAAGTGTCACTCTCTTCAGACCTTTTATTCTTTGTTGCTTCAGTGACTACAGCCTTACCTTGCACTTGATGTACTTAAGATCAGGAGCCTGACCTCTACCCTGGAAGGTTAAACTGTTGTTTGATTTAGGGTATTGGTTTGGTTTATTGTTTGTTTGGTTTTCCCCAAAGTAAAATGTCACTTTTAGTTTTTCATTTTTAAATGAACACATTCTAGACAAAAGAGAAGTCAAGCAGGACACATGCTCACAATAAGCAACTACTTTCTGACCTGCTTCCCTGCAACTCGGATGTGCCTCCTCAATTATTCCTTCCCAAGCACAACGTTTTTTGGACTTTGTTATTATCCCAGCAGCTCCCTAAGTTAATAGCTCAGAATGGATCCTTCAGGATACACAGGATGACCAAGATGGTTTTCTGTATCTTTCGAGTAAGAATTTCAGCTTCTTTCAAAAGAGGCTGAAAGAAAAAAAAGAAGTAAAATCACCATATAGTGACAATTTGCCATTTGGTCACCACATGCTGCCTTGATCAAGATGTCCATCATAAACAAAATAACTGTACATACCCTTTTCTTACTGCTGTGTGAACAGCTATTGGTGAAGAATACAGTTTCATGATATACTTAATAAAATCAAACTCCTTACTTGTAGTAGTACTACTACCAAACTACCTTATTAATTGTAATGACCATATTTTTGCTCAGTGTTATTCCCTAAATTAAAACTAGTTGCAGTAGTTACTAAATTATTATGACATAAGCAATACCTTTACACTGATTAGCCCAGGTATATCAGAATTCCTTCCAAATAACTGATTTTTTTTAGCTTTCCTGTAATAACAAGGCTGACGCATCTTTCTGCATACATACTCTGCAGTAACTTCTGATATAAATAGCAAACATAAATCAAATATGACATGGTTTAGAGATCACCAAGTTATATATGTTTTCTGTAACAGATTAACAGATTCATTAAGGCTGTAAGTGCTCTGGCATTATGAAAACCTGCAGTGTGAACTCCAAATAACAATCAGGGATGTCCTGACAAACAAAACCAATTCATCCTGTCAACTGGCACAACCAAGAAAAGTGGCCCTATCCACCTCCTGACTTCTGCTTGCCTTGATCACAACATCTACCTTGTTTCATCTATTACTGTTTCTAGTCTGTTTTTACAGTTAAATGAATCTATTCAAATATGGTTTCTTGTTTATTTCCCACGTATACCAAACAAAAACTGCTTGGCGGACCAGATGGCTTTGACCTCTACTTTATGCTGATATTGCTACAAAAACAAGGACTTTTACTTGCCACTTGTTCCTGCACTTGTACTATCATTTGCTTCCTGACAGCACAAGCACTTTTGCAGACAGAGACTGACAGAAGCAAGGAAGTATTCGGGCTGAAAATACTTGCTACTTTTGACTTAAGTGACCATCCAGCCACTCTGTCCCCATCTAAAGACACTGTGAACTATGGCCTTAGACATTCAATTTTCAGCTCTTTGTGAGAGCAGCAAATGCCAAAGCCTGCAGATCAGTTTCTGAATGCGCTCAATCCATACTGAAACTCATACCATTTATTATTTGAAATGCTCACCTCACAGAGTAAACCCGAGCAGTTCAGTTACTGGCACATAAGACAGTCAGAAAACAAGCCAACTCTAGGGTTTACAGAACTCACATTTTCTTCAATCATGCTCCCCATCTGATTAAAAAATAAAATGCAATGAGAAAATAAGCTGGCCCCCCACAGTATTTTATTTCTTGCTTTCTTCTCTAACAGTTCATTCATATAGATAGTTTAACACTATGCTGCTTGAATATTCTTTTCAGGAGTTTCTACCACCATTATAAACCAAGCAGGACAAGGAGGAAAGAAAGAATGAAGAAACAAGCAGCTCTTGGGATACTAAACAGAAGGAAACTTTCCTTTACTCCACTCCTTTTTCCTTCCTGGAAAAAACATAAGGAATCTTAATTTATATTCTTACTGTTTCTACATTAGAATACTTTATTTTTATGGGTTAGAAAACTACCAAAGCAAAGCAACTACCATGTATTCAACATCCCTTACCTTATCCACCAGCATGTTAAAAACTTTGCAGCTCAGTTTATAAATAGCTCAGACCTTTCAGAAGGACTTCAGAAAATATAACCAAAATTTTCTTAATATCCAAGTAATTTTAACCAAACTGCTTCCAAGATTTAAATAAGATACAAAAGGGAAGAACTCAGTCTTCACAAAATCCCCTGACCATTTTAAAAGTTTTTGGCACTAGCTATAGATTAATTAAACATTAAATACCTGAGTAAAATCCAACAACAGAGCTGCTCTAGAAAACAAGCTTATTTTGTATTGTCTACCAGCCATAAAGAAAGAGGAGGGCATCAGTCTGATAACTTTTTTCTCTAATAGGACACTGCCTTTGGATTTACTCTGACATTACCTCAATCTTGTAGGAGTCCCTTATTTAGAATATTTATTTGTCAAGAAACAATCGCATAGCTACTTCTCAGAGTTTAATAATAGGAAAGTAAGATTTCAATACAAATAATTAGATTTCCAATACATTTTCTTAAAGAAATCCGACAGTAAAACAAAAGAAGTAATCCAGCATTTGTTTTCAGACAGCCCTTTAAAGGAAAAGAGAAACCCTTACTAGTGGTCAATCAGTCTGCATATGTCGGCCTGCAACTTTCAAAGGCATTCTTCCCTTGAGAAATTAAGTTCTTTTTCTGTATCCCCCTACAGTTTCACGATGCAGAGAAACAAAATCAGACATGAACTAAGTACTAAATACTATGCAAGGCGTAAGAGTAACCATTTCAAGGAGAATTCTTCTAAATTCCTTATATTATTGCTTTGTTCCAGACTATTTTAACATCCAATACTTTTAGAAAAATACTGGTTTGGAAACAAAAATTACAAGTTCAAGTACTTGCCCTTTTGGGTGGGAGAAAGGGTATAGGCAGAATGGGGAGATCCTAACCAAGTATTCTCTATTAAAGATCAAACCAAAACTGGCACTAAGTGAAATCAACTTCAGTTTGGGAACCATCAGCAAAAAACCTGTGCATTAAGTAATGCAACTACTTACTTTTTACTTGGATAGCTGCATGCATAAATACTTTTAACTATATTTGCACACACAAACAGGACTATTTGGAATAAAAAACAAATAAAACCTTTTAAATCTCCAAACAGCAGGACAGCAACAAAAAGTTTCGAGCCCAATTTTGACCTTGCTTTTTACAAGTAACCATTAAGCCCATCCTACATTTCTTACATGGGACCAAACCTTGTTATTTGTCGGGAGAAAGCATATTTTTGTGCATAACACTTGAACTTCACCTTTGAGTAGTTCAGATGTGTACCTCAATTTCTCCCTTCATACTCATTCACAGACACCCAGAAGAGTTTTATGACTCCCACACACATTCCAAATAACCCCTGCTGCCCAACACCTCCATCTCCTAAAATTCAGCTTTTTGATATCCTGGATAAATCTGGCAGGAAAAGTAACACTTGCTGGAAACACTTAAGGCATGTCTCCACAGGCAAAATAATTTAGGGTGTGAATTTGAAGTGCACTCACTATTCCACCCGAACTTGTTTTGTGGACACACCTTTTTTACCCTAAAAACTCTAAAATAGCCACAGGTTCTTCAGCTCAATCCACACACACAGAAGCAACCCCCACTCCAGAAACCCTGCCACACAACAATGAAGTGGTTTGACAGCTATTCCACCCTTCTTTCCCTGCACAAATAGCCTGAACTTTGAGAGATATTAATTACATTTCCACGTATGCAGTATTTACTGTGAAAAAGTCTGGTAAAATTTGAAGCTGAGCTGGTATTTGCCAATTGCCTGAAAAAATCCGAAATGAGCTTCAAATTATGAAAGCATAAGAGTTACTTATGCTACTCTCATTTTAGAGTCCTCGAAATAGCTAGGTCTAATGTATGGCATCCCTTCCCAAGACAAAATGTTGCTTATAAAGGGAAAAAAAAAAATAACTACTTTTCCATCACCTTGATTTGACAGAGGAAATTAATAAGTTTATCTTATAAAAAAGCCAAAACAACCAACCCACCCCCCCAAAAAAAAAAATCCACAGTGAAAAAATATAATCAAACAACTCTCTTAGGCTGTGGAAAAGAATTACAAATAGCAAGGCTTTGGCACCAGTTATGTCTCCCCAGTTTGAAAGCAATGATGAACTGAACACCAGTAATGGTTAAACTATTTTAAGAATAAAAGAACTTATGTCAATCTCTTCCAATAGTTAAACAGCAGATTTAACTTTTCATTAAGCACATCAGCAATAAATACACACTAGAAACATGGCAAACTAGTGGACATATAGCTGGGAGATGATTAAAAAGAGACGATAGTAACTTAATGGCTTCAATCTATTTGCCATGGTATAGTTTCACAGGTAATCAAGCATCTGTAACACACATCTGCCCAATTTCTGACAGAAGCAGCAAACTGAATTTCATCTCTAGAATTTTTCATCTTACAGGTCAAAAACTAAATCAGACAACTACACACCAAAAATATAAAGCTTGCCAGATACACTCACACTCAGAAACATGGAAAGGAAACCAGCTCACATTAAGAATAAAATAAAATAAAGTAAAATAAATATGAGTCTTAAGGTTTGAGTTTCCTTCCTTTCAAATACTTTGTTCTTTAAATTACATCTGATTGGGATTTAAACCAAGCATGCAGGCTGTGAAAAAGAGAACGTATGGCAGGAAAAACGGAACCAACCACGTAAAAGGCAGAATTGGAGGGAGCCAGATACAACAAAAACTGACAAGGGAAACAGGCCTGGTTCTAGATTAAAACGTAATTTTAAAGTATAAAGAAATCTCACCCTCCTGTAAAGTTTTATTTTCAGTTCACACCCTCGAAAATCCAGAATGTGGATTGTAATTTGTACTACTTTGTGTAATTATATATACAACATCAGTCACACATAAAAAAAGTAATAGCAAATACTGAAGCTCCTCTGCAATTGTGTATCAAGGAAATCATTCTTTGCACACAGTAATGCACCAATTTTGCCTCATTTGCTAATGAGGTCCTGTATATGAAATGAGAAGCTCTGGAAGCACTACATAATATTTTCAAGCAAATGACAATATCACTGTGATCCACTCGCATCGTTACGCTGTTATTTTTATCTACAGCATTCAGAACACGCACACTATCTAGATTTCCAAATGGCCTTCTCACCTTAAAAGTACTACTGCTTTACCATTAGAATGGAAGCACAACATGAGTTATAAATTGTTCCAAGACAACAGTATTTTTCACAAATTGAGCAGAAGCACAAATGTTGAAAAACCCTATATGCAGACTTCGTCAGGTAGCCGAAAGATTCCTAAAATAAGGACACGACCTACATTCATCTGGGGGTATTTGGTTTGTGTTTACATTTTTTTTTCTGGATGCAGCAAGACATTAACAGACATCCTCTTCTATCTCTCTTTTTTTTTTTTTTTTTTTTTAAATTAAAACAAATTTTCGAGACTTTGATAAA
>JAVHNF010030658.1:13124-24985 GCA_034783455.1 Micropsitta finschii | reverse complement strand
CCGGGGCTTGTCCCCGGCCCCGAGCCCCCGGCCTCCGTCTTCGGCCCAAAGAAGCCCGAATGTGGGTGTTAGCCCCCTCCTTTGAAGCCTGTGACACCCTTGCAGATGGCAGCACGGAAGCTCCTTGTTCTCTTTGGCAGCCAGACTGGGACAGCTCAAGACACAGCCGAGAGGATCGGCAGAGAAGCCAAGTGGCGGCACCTCCAGTGCACAGTGGAGGCTCTGGAGTCCTCAGTATAGGAAAGACATGGACCTGTTGGAGAGGGTCCAGAGAAGGGCCACAGAAATGATCAGAGGGATGGAGCACCTCTCCTATGAGGAAAGGCTGAGAGTTGGGCTTGTTCAGCCTGCAGAAGAGAAGACTCTGAGGAGACCTTATTGTGGCCTTTCAGTTCTTAAAAGGGGTCTAGTAGAAAGGTTGGGAGAGACTTTTTAGTAGGGCCTGTTGAGCTAGAATGAGGAGTAATGATTTTAAACTAAAAGAGGGGAGATTCAGGCTGCACGTCAGGAAGAAAGTTTTACCATGAGGGTGGTAAAATATTATGGCCCCTATACAAGTGCTTTTCTTTCTCTCCATAAATCTCCTCCTGCGTTGTTAGCTGCTGGCTTTAGCAGTCAGGCCATTTGCTGGCCTTAGACAGACACGTAATAACAGGGAAGTTAAATGGCCTGCCTGCAGTCTGAAAGCAGTGTCTCATTCCCAGAAGGTTCCTGCTTTTCAACCTCAAGACTGTTTTTCTCTTCCAAAGGCCTTCCTGCCCATGCAAGAGATATACCTACTCTGATGTTTACAGTTTAGAAAAAGGGGTTGTCAATCTGTATTCAGACTGCTTGATTCTGCTGATGCTTTTTAATGGATCTGTGACAGGCATTGAGGAAAATCAAAGTTGTTATCACTAGGCTGAACTGTACTGTACTGGAATTCTCAGTACCCCTGAGTTCCACATACTTAGGAAAGATGTAACACCATTGTATTGAGATAGTGATTTGTAAGAGCTGGAGTAATAGTTCTTATGAGGAAAACTCTGCAGGGTAAATGTATCCCACAGTAACCTTGCAATGCCACTAGAGGCTCAGTTCTAGACAGTTATTTTTATAAATATTAACTCCTTCATATTAGCTATTTCAATCCTTGTAATTTAATAAGATTAATATTTGTAGTGGTGATTATTAGTTGTATAATCAATATTACAATCATGTATTAGAAATTAAATATTATAGTGATGGATTAAGTTCTGCATTTTTAGTACTTTGACTTTGTGACTTTGCAATATCTTAGTATTGTAATGCTGAAATTTATTTACTCTCCAAACCAAAGAGCTTTCCTTGTATTTCTGAAACATGGCCAGCAGCCTTTAGTCTTTCTATTAAATTTTGCTTTTTAAAATTTGTGCAGTCCTTTATCTGAGGAGTTTAAATAGACCAGGACCCTTAGGAAATAAATCTCAGCAGCCTCACAGACAATAAGGTAAGTTTGGGTAATGCTCATTTCTTTTGTTAACAGGGAGATGTGCCAAGATGGCAGTGATTCATTCTTTTACCTCAAACACTGTGTTTAAGTTCCTTGCATTCAGTTGTGTAATAGAATCTCCTCCTCCTACGAAGCAGCACTAGCTCATCTCTTCCAGGAAAAGTGGCCAGAGTAATCAGTGAATGCAGTAAATGGCTTAATTGACATCAATACTTTGAAAGTATTTTTAAATTTTTGGTGAAATTATTCGGTTTATGGATTGGTTTTTAAAAGTTTCCTCTGTTAGTAGAGATCAGGGTAAGAAATGAGCACAGACAGGCTTGAACAACAGCATCCAAAACAAAAATGCAGTCTTGAAAGTGTGGGTTGTTTATATTCAGGGCTCCACATTGTCCAGTTGTAGTCAGGAAGGGCAGACACCTGTTTGGATTTCTTTCCATATTTCCTTAAATATGAGAACAATTTTAGATGTGGGAGTTTGGTTTGGAGCCATTTGCAGTTAACAACGGTATACAGCTGCAGAAAAGCAGTGACAGAAAGGTGAAGGTTACATGGAGGAGTAATTATTCATAGCCACAATGGAGGAATAGACAGGATGTTGGTAAGGTTGCTTAGCAGCTGTATTCACACAGTCCAAGCTCTGCAGTATTTTCATCGAGGGTGTAATGAGCTTTTTGTTGAAGTAAAACTATTCATGGTGTAGGAGGATATATTTAAAGAGAGAATGGCTTATTGGGCTTTCCTCATAATTAAAGCACCATGTCACTACCCACTTACTGCTAATTCCTCATATTGAAACTGAAAGCAGGGCTGACCACATTAACCTGGTTTTGAACCACCGCTTCTTACAACAGGCTATGCCTTACAGCTTTTGTTCTTACTGGCTGTCTTTCAATCTCACAGCCTTGGTGGAAGGACTGATAGCCAATCCAGGCTGCCACAGGCACTGATTTCACTAGCTGTGAGGTACCTGGCAATCTCTACTTGAGTGGACTATTTGCTGCTCTCCGCTGACCCATGGTCTTCAGAACCCCTACTTGACTTGTGCTTAGGAACAGCCTACCTCTGCCCTAAGCAGAGGTGTCTGTAACAGTTTCTGTCCCCTGCAGCCCATCCTATTCCTTCCATTTCTCCCTACTGCTGCTGTCTAGCAACTGATCACCAAGCGTAGTTCACAGGTACTGAGATAATTGGTACTGATTTAAACTGCCAATCTGTAAAATGAAATTATGTATACCAGGAGCTGGCTCTAAAACTGTGAAGGTGTTCAGGCAGCTGTGGGGCAGGAATCTTTGCTGTCCATCCTTCAGCAGCTGAACCATGCAGCAGGATGGGAATATCCAAGAAAGAGACAAAGCAGATATCTAGGGCAGAGATCACTTTGTAATTTTAGTCTTCCCATTTTAAAATAGAGACAGCAATACCAGCAGGAATTTTACGGGTGGAAAGCCCTGTATTAAAACAGATATCACCATAGAACATCAGACATAAGCAGCATATAGGTTGGAAGCAGGAAAAATTTAATGGTGAAGTCACTAATGAAAGTAATGTTGTGTCCTCAGTTTCTCATGTGTATCCTTTCAAGGTTCTGATGTATAATATTTTTCTCTTTTTCTCTTTGTTTAAAATGAGCTTTGTCCCTTGTTGTCTCAGAGTGTGTTTGTACATGGAAGTTTAATAGGCCTGGAAGAGTCACAGAAGGGCAGTAGGGAGGGACAAGCAGGTGAGACCCATACTCTTATTAATAACATTTTTCCGTATTACAATTCTAGCAATAAAGATGATGGTTAGCTTTCTTCTGTTCCCTGGCATAATGTCTTCTGTGATATACAGAGGAGACAATGGCTCTCCAGGGAAACTGGGCACAGCTCATCCACAGCCTCGATTACTGCTCCGAATATTGTGTATCCTCTTGTATGGCATTGTATCTCAGTGTTCCTGTGCTGGCTGCACATCACCTGGGCTGTTCTTCTTTATTTTTCCCACACATCACCCACCAGAGGTTGTACACATTGGAAAGTGACATGAGAAATGGTGCCACCTCCTTCTTCAAATATTAAGAAAAGATGAGCAAGGAGAATAACTTTAAATCATGTAGGATGTAATTGCTCCCTCCTACTGTCTCTTCCACTATTGCTCATAATCCCTGTGTGCTCTGGCATGTGGGACCAAGAGAATCTGGATATGGGAGGGTGGACAGTGGCTGTCCATGACAAAGGGCAGAGAGGGTTGCATGTGCCTGAGGTGGGTGGAGGGAAAAATAGATCTAATTATGGATCTACCCAGAAAAAACACTGCTCTGCTTTCCAGGTAGTTTGAATTCCATCCAGGCTGCTTGCCTTAACATCCCCTCTGCTTCAGGAAATAATCTCCTAGACTACCCTGAAATGACTGATAATCTTAATTTAGTGTCCCCAGCAACATCTACAGCAGTGGTTGTAGTTCAAACGGGAAGATTTATACATTAAATTTCTTAGTTCCCCAATGCTCTCTCTACACAGGTTTTTGCCCTGCTGGGGCTCAAGGCATGGAATAAACATGTGGGCGAAATTTTTAGAGAGTCTTTGTAACTCTCTACATTATGTGTCACTATTGAGACATGTTCTGTGGGTCCAGAAATAAAGTGTGTCTCTTGACATCTCATAAGGGTTTATTAATGAGGAGGGGTCAAACCAGACAACTGTTGGGTTTGACTTTGGTGTTGATTTTTTTTTTGTTTGTTTGTGGGTGGTTTTTTTTGTTTGTTTGGGTTTTTTTGTTTGTTTGTTTGGTTTTTTTTGGGGGGGATTGTTTGGGTTTTGTGAGGTTTTGGTTTTGTTTAGGGAAATCTGTGAATAGTCTATTGTTGGAGGCAAAAATCATTGTGAACCTAGTTTAATAAATATTTTATTTTGGAAGTCATCTTGCTGTAGTAGATACCAGAGGCAGATATCTTTCCCAGCTCACTATAGATGTTAAAATTAGGGGAAAATACGTATGTGCAGAGAATAGTTTCAGAAATTGCCAAATAAAAAGCTGAAAACTGACCATTTTTAACAATCTTCTCTTCAGTTAAAAATGACCATTCTACTTCGGCTCTGTTCTGATGTACCTTGCACTTTCAGAAGCAAACCACATAATTGCTCCAGTGTGGTTTTTGTTTCAAGCAAGGAAGAACATGGGATGTGGTTTAGTAGTCATAGCACAAACCAAGTAAGGTGGATATGTGTCTTCTTTCTGCACCTCAGCCTTCACTATACTAAGATGGTAGCAGATATTTACAGCAATATAACCCTAAACAGCTATGTATTTGCACCAGCTGTATACATCAGTACTTGTATGAAGATAACACTGCAGCGAGTTATAGAATATAATCATAGAATGATTTAGGTTCTTTACAGAAAGTATCTTCAAGATTATCAAAACCAACCATTAACCTAGCACTGGCAAGTCTGCCACTAAACCATGTCCCTAAGTGCCACATCTATACTTCTTTTAAGTACCTCCTGGGGTGGAGACTCAACCACTTCCCTAGGCAACCTATTCCAATGCTTGACAACCCTTTTGGTGAAGAAATCTAAAGCAGTCTAAGCTTCCTGTCGCGCAACTGGAAATCTCTTGTCCTATCACTTGTTTCTTGAAAGAAGAGATTGACACTCACCTCACTACAACCTCCTCTCAGGTAGCTGTAGAGAGTGATAAGGTCTCCCTTGTGCCTCCTTTTCTCCAGGCTCAATAAACCCAGCTCCCTCAGCCACTCCACACAGGGCTTGTGCCAGCTTCATTGCTCTTTGGACATCAGCATCTCAATGTCTTTCATGCAGTAAGGGATGCACAACAGAACACAGTATTCGAGGTGCAGCCCCACCAGTGCTGAGTAGAGGGGGACAATCTCTTCCCTCATCCTGCTGGCCACACTATTTCTGATGCAAGCCAGAATACTGTTGGTCTTCTTGGCCACCAGGACAGAAGCTGGCTCATGTTCAGACAGCTATCAGACAGCATCTCCAGGTCCTATTCTGCCAGGGTGGCTTTCCAGCCACTCTTCTCCAAGCCTGTAGCATTGCATGGGGTTGTTGTGGCCCAAGTGCGGGACCTGGCACTTTGCCTTGTTGAACCTCATACAATTGGCCTTGGTCCATTGATCCAGCCTGTCCAGATTCCACTGCAGAGCCTTCCTACCCTCTAGCAGATCAACACTCCCACTCAACTTGGTGTCATCTGCAAACTTACTGAGGGTGCACTCAATCTCCTTGTTCACATCACTGATAAAGACACTAAACAGGATTGGCCCCAGTACTGAGCCATGGTGAACATCTCGTGACCAGCTGACAAACTAGATTTAACTCCATTCACCACCACTCTTTGGGCTCAGCCATCCAGACAGTTTTTCATGTAGCAAAACATATGTCTGTCCAAGCCATGAGCACCCAGTTTCTCCAGGAGAATGCTCTGGGAAATGATGTCAAAGGCTTTACTAAAGTGGAGGTAGACAAGATCCACAGCCTTTCCTTCATCCACTAAGTTGGTGACCATGTCATAGAAGAAGATTGGGCTAGTCAGGTAGGACCTGCCTCTCATAAACCCATGGTGACTGGGTCTGATCACCTGGTTGTCCCATAAATGCTCTGTGATGGCACTCAGGATGATCTGCTCCATAATCTTCCAGACACTGAGGTCAGGCTGATAGCCCTGTAGTTCCCTGGATCCTTCTTCCATCCCTACTTGTAGATGTGAGTCACCTTTGTTAACCTTCAGTCCACTGAGCTCTCTCCGTTTAGCCAGGACTGCTGATGACAGCAAGTGGCTCAGTGAGCACTTCATCAACATTCCACTGTGTTTCTGTGATGGCAACTATGTCATAGTTGAGTGTTTTAACAGAAGATCTACTTTTTTTACCTTCCAAGTGGCAAAGTGATCTCAGACATCAGGTGGCCACCACTGACTTGCTGTCAAGATGCTTGCCATGGTTTTCTGGTTTTGGTTTCTGCTGCTACCAGCTACTAAGAAAGTGAAAAATAACTGCTACTGCTGAACCCAGAACAGTTTCTTATTCAGTGCCAATATGTCTTTTATGTACACAAGTGCCTGTAAACAACTTCAGCCATTTTCCCATATCTGGAGATTTCACTGCTATTCTATTATGGAAAAAGTCTCCACTCTCCATCACTGGTAATGGTCAGGTTTCACTCTGTTATTTTCATGTTTCAACTTTTCCTTGCTAAAGGAAAATATTTACTTCTTTATTATCACCTGTAAAGTCAAGGTTTTACTGTTCACAGAAATAAATTACTTATTATCAATGCAATTCTTTTTTCCAAAGCCTGAGGAAAACAACTTGTAATGGAAATTGGCAATGGCTGTTATCGAAGAGGGGAAAAAAGTGTTTCCTTCTTTATATCAGTCCCGGTAATAGTTACCAAGAAATGTCAGATGATGAAGTAGAAAAAGTAGATAACATCAAGTCATGTTTTAATCTTATTTAGTCATTCATAATGATGAACCAGAAGAGACCCTAATTATGCAGTTACATGACTTAAATAGTCTTGCTATTGTAGATAATTCCATTTGAAACATGTCTTGAAAGTGTTAGTAGAGTTATGGAACTGATTCTAAACTAAATTCCTCATTTCATGCTTCCATGCAGAGGCAGCGATACATTTCTCTATGAAAATGTGAAATTAATTTCTCAAGTAGTGATAACACCACTTTTTTGAGTTGAAGTTTATGTGTGCTTCAGAGGTTATTCATGTCTGTCCTCACATTTTACTCACCTGGGGAGAGAGAAAAGAAGAACATTTTCACATGTCATCCAAAATGGAACCAGTTTACCCAAAAAACTTAGTGTTTTCAACAAAATTACATTATGTGGGCAGGACACTTCCCTGTTACCTGGATTACACTCACAACTTAGTCACTTCCATCCCAATAATTAGGTTAAACAACAAATAGGACTTCATGTGATTTTGAGCGTGGCAGAACAGTGATTTGTCCCTTCAATACTGCCTCATTAGGGGCCTCCTCTGCCCTTTGTGTATTGTAGAGAGGATGGAAGTGCTAATGCCTGAAAACTAAGCAAATGTTTTCCTTCTGATTTTAGCTCTCTCTCCTAACACTCCTGAATATTTATGCATTTTTATCTTTATAGCTTAGAATTACAGCAACTGTTTAGCAGTTATTGAATTGTATTTCCTATTTTGGTCAGAAACCTTTTGTCATTTAATCTATCTATATTGTACAAAAAGATCTTGGAATATCAAGTATAATGTGGAACTCAAAAATACAATGTATGATAAATGTTAAAATGCTTAAGAAGCCATAGGATTTCAGCAGAGATACAGTGGGATACAGTTGGCTGCTTCTCACACTATTTTTCGTTTATCCTAGAAGTCACTTAGGGTCAAATTACCTTTTTGTGCATAGGAGTTTGTTAAGGGAGAAAAAAATATTTTCAAAAGATGTCCTTTCAGAAGTGCCCTTGTTGACTGTACTCACAGGGAGCTGAAAGATGTGTTCTTCTAGGAATGTCCCTTTATTTGATTTTCTGATGGTGGCAACACCTCAGACTTCTAGTGGATTCAAAGCCAAGCTTTAGTCTTCCCTTTTCTGGCATGTCGAGAAGGTGGGCGAAACTGCTGGATCAGTGTGAAACTGTGCACCATCTGTTTTATTGCAGTAACCAGTGCTAGGAAAAGGTCAAAATCAGTATATATCACTCAGTCAGAGTAATGGATGCAATATTATCTCATGTATTTTTCTTCCATGTGGTGCCTTTCCTCACCCTGCCAACTGCCTGCAGGTAAAAGAAAGCATTACAGGGAAAGCTAGTGAGATCTAAAGGCTACCACATTCCTGCTGTCATGAGGATGGTACTTTGTCACTGTATTTTCTAAAGTGAGTAAAGTACTTCCTTGTTCTGCCCCTATTCACTTATTCGACCCATTGAGAAAACCAGCATGAAAGGCTGCACATCAGTATTCAAGGCACACCATGATGTGAGGACTCTGGAAGGGGGGCTTGGGTTGTTCCCTTTTGAATGGGATTGAAATTGCTGCATATCTAGTTCTCTTAGAGCCCCTTTTGTCAAGAGTCCTCAATGGGTTTCACAAAATTAGCTATGTTTAGAGGGTGATAAATGTCTGGTGACAGAAAAGTGAACAAATGACCATTGGCACAGACAAGAATAGGTCCTATTCTTGCTTTTTCCACCAGGCAGCACTGCCTCTCACTATCATCCTGCACACAGTTTCTCATCTCACCAGGAGCTGCAGGAAGGAGCCTGTTGCACCAAGGAGCAGGGACAGCAAGCGCCCTGCTGGGGTCCCTGGCAGAGATGGCTAGGCACGAACTCCAGAGCAGTGGTCTGCCAGGTGAGTGGGGCAGCCCAGGCCTCTCAGAACTGCCCCTGGGTTTTCCTGCATACCAGAACTGTCATCTCTGACTGTCACATAGTGGGATTGTTCACTAACAGAACTGTGAGACTTGGAGGCAGCATCTCTTTTCCAAGAGAGTGTGATGAATTTGCAGTAGGAGACCTGTGGCACTTGGTGTTTAGCAAGTGCTGTGTGAGGCCGGGGTGACTTGGGAGCTATTAATAGTCTCCACTGAGAAGCTCATATTGCCTCAATAACATGGATCGTTAATTTTGCTTTTTAATCGTTAAGAAAACACCTTTCATTGACGGAATGTTTGGGACAAAGTCAGATGTAAGAAATTTTTCTGCTTTTCTTACTCCTGTTATATTAGCTATTAATTAAGTCACTAACCTTGTAGCTAACCTCTTTTTGATAATTTAAAGCTGATGGAATGATTATATTTGTATGTATACCAATTAGTATGCTGCTAAATCATTATTTCAAGTTGTATTGCTTTCTGAGCACTCTGTGCTTGTATATGAGAAATCTGGAGCAATAAAACATGTAATACAAACAAATTAAAGGAAATGTTATGGGGATTTACCCAAGGCATTTATCCTGCCTGAATACCAATTCCTAATGAAATTATGAGTAAAAAAGTTGAAATTATTTCTGCTGCTAATGTTCATTATTATCTCCCTTTAATAAATGTTCACTACAATATTAAGATACCTTTTCAAGTTGCCTCTCTCTCTACAAGGCCAGTAGACAGTTTTGTAGTTCTCTGGTCAGTGCCATTTTCCCTTTGTTCTCTCTCATAGAAACCAAACGGTAAAATAAGCAGCTTCCAGGGCAAACTGTGATTCAGAAAGGATACAAGCAGGGCACCATGCACAAAAGGTGGCCTACAGATAGGTTAAAAATAGGAGGTGTATCTCTCTGACTGTGTTCCTACCACTACTCCATGCAACACAGGACATAAATAGGTGTTGGTAGCCAACCTACATCCTTATTTTGTCTTAGATGCAGGTGGTTGTGCAAGAGTTGCCAGTGATACTGGAACTTCCAGCTCTTCCCCAGGGTCTGCATGCAGCAGCCGTGGTGCTTTGCCCACAGACGTAGGGCTGGAGCCCAGGAAGCTGAACCAGAGCAGACAGGACTTGAGCCAATCTCTGCAAGCCTGCTGTTGCCAGCAGCACTCCATAGGAAAGAATGACTGTGCTTATTTTTGTGTCTGCTGTGAATGATAATTACTGCATCCAAAGATGCACAAATGGCAGCTGCTTATTCCCAGACTTAGATATCACCCTCAGCAGGTATGAGTGAATGCCTCCCTGGAGACCCCCTTGGCTTCCAACATGGCACAGGTGCCTTTTTACATGCCCTTGTTCCCTGTTAGTCTGACGACACCTGCTCTACCACTGTTTGCTTCTCACAGTGATCCCAGCCTGTTCCTCCTTCCAAGGTCTTCCTTGTGCTAGGTTAAAAAATATCTTTCCTGTGTACTGAGCCCTGCATGGCTTTCTCAAAAAAGAGCATCCTGAGTTTAGGTAACTGTGGTTATTAATGCAGAAAAATCAATGCCAGTTTGTTGTGTTCAGAGCCTTTTAGTGTTACGTTCATTAAAATCTCATCATGGTGGATTTTTTCCGTAAAATCTGAGAGGCTTTTTATATCAACGATTCATAGAAAGCCTTTTTATGTCAATATTAATCTTACGAAGCCCTTTTTAATATCAGCATAGCTCCTGAAGGCTTTTTTAACCATAAAAACCTTATCAATGCAGTTTCTAAATTTACGATGAGCCACAGAAAAGTAATAATCAAAGGTACAAGCAAGCAGTGCATTGAGAAGTATGAATTACAAAAACTGCTGCTGTCTTAATAACCTGAAACTCTAAAAACCACCAGTAATGTTGTGGTGAACCCTAAGCACAGCCCTAGAGAATGCATAATGTAAATACTATAGACAGAAAATGTCTGAAGTGGGACACAACTGTTACAGGACAGGAATGAGTTTTCTTTGGCCTACAGTAAGTGCTCATGTTCTCCCTGCTGCGTAAAACAGCAAGAGGCACAGTGATGAGTAAGATCCATTCATATGGTTCATGATTCCTCACAACCTCTTAAACTGGACTTGCTGTTTTATCATATTTACTACAGGATATGCTCCAGTGCTGACAGAAATGCAAATGCAATTACAATGCATCTATATGTCCCATTGTCTGTTATGCTGCAGCTCTTAATTAGGCATTTTCCCAATGAAGTCTGGCAATGTACAGTTTTTGAAGTAGTAATCACAGAATCACAGATTAGCTTAAATCATAAGTGTTCATCTAGTTCAAACTCCACTCAAAGCGGGTCCAACCGGATCAGATTGCGCAAGGCCTTATCCAGTCAAGTCTTCATATCTCCAGGGAAGGACTTTTCTTTCTTCTTTGTATCAAAAATGGGATTTTCCTTGGGCCTGTTGCTGCTTGTCCCATCGCCATTTTCCTCTGAGAGGAGTTAGGCTCTGTTTTCTCCATTGAGCCTTTTACGGCTGAACAAACCCAGCTCTCAGGCTCCCCTTGTATGTGCTGAGTGAGCTCCAGTCCCCTGACAAATTTGGTGACCCTTCACCAGATGTGCACCAGACAGGCAGCATGCAGTGAGCTTGTTAGTGCTATGAGCAAGAGAGATTAAACAATCCTGCACAGAGAGGGTATGAGAGGAAAGGTGGAGAAGAACTTGCTGCTTCCAGGCTTCGTAAAAATAGGAAGAAGCTCTGGAGATGATACATCCAGAGGAAGGGGTGGTGCTGTGGAAACTGAGTGAAGTAACTTCTACAATGCTCTGCAAGGACACCACTTGTATCAACCACTGCTAATAATTATCTAATTTGCCTGTAAAGAAGAAAACATATGAGGTGTTCAAGAAGCATGTGAAGGTTTCTTTAAAACATGGAAGGGTGGTTTAGAAAAGTGAGGAGTTCTAGAGAGGAGAGGAGAGGGAAAGGAGAGGGAGAGGAGAGGGAAAGGAGAGGGAGAGGAGAGGGAAAGGAGAGGGAGAGGAGAG
>JAVHNF010030651.1:0-10544 GCA_034783455.1 Micropsitta finschii | reverse complement strand
CCAAAAAACACGGCACCGCAGCAGCCACCAAGAAGAAACAAACACGGCTGCTACTGCTGAACCCAGGACAGATCTTCAGCAAGCTCAGCTTGACTTCCTACTTTCCTTTTGGCAGAAGCAAGACCGGAGGGCACTGCAATGGGTGCAGGACTCATTCGTTGGGTTGGGGTCATCATGGACTTGCTACTCCCTTATGCAGTTTGGGTTCAATCCAACATCAATTGAAGTTTATGGAGGAGACCACACCATGGCAAGGTATGTTCTCCCTGATTCTGGACAGCTGCCATTTAAGGTCCTGTCTCTACCCCTGTGATTTTAGCAAGCCCTCATCAGCTTGGCTAGCAAATGGCAGGAACCGATGAGGTTCCCATATGGCTAACTCATCCCCAGGCTGGGCACAAGAATCAGGCAAATTATACCTTACATTAAGGGTTATCAGAACTCCAACATAAGAATAAAAAAAAACAAGCATGAAGATGGAGCAGTGCTTCCTCTGTATTTCTGTCCTCCATCTACAGACAATTCTCACCTATCCCGCCTGCAGCATTTACCTCTTTCCTAGACCTGACCACACATTGGCTGTTACTGAGTTATGCTACACTTTGGGGGAAGTGGCTCCATAAACTATTTCTAAACCAGAGTTTTCCAGTCTGCAGAATCTGACAGGGACCTACATAGGCAAAAGATTAAAACCCCTTGCCCAGTCCATAAGTGTCTTACAATACCTGTTTTCAGGAAGATATTATAGTATTTCCTGCTGCAACAGCAAAATTAAATATGAATATATTAATACTCTGACATGTCACCATATCCCCTTTAATGCAAAATAATACATATCCCTTAATTCAATGAATCAGAAAGTGTATTTTTTTAAGGGAAAAAAATACTAGTGTAGCTAAGTCTTTGCAGATCATGGCATGTCTACAATACACAAAGCACAGGCCAAGGAGACATACAAAGGATGACCATACTGCCTCCAGAAGTCAGGGCTCAGCTAATAAACCTTACAGGGAGGAAGGTTCCCTCAGCCTGGGCACAGCTGTGAGTGAGGGCAGTCACAGAGCTTCTGGCCACCATGGCTCTGCCCTGCTGAGTCCAGTCTTAACCTGCTCCTGCTGGTACATGGAGCTTGTTCCCACTGCCCACACCAGAACTGGGTTTCTTGCCTGGATAATAATTTCCTTTTCATGTGACTTAGACAATACCCAGAGAATTTTCTATTATGGCTTTCTCCGCAGCATCCCTTGGTCTGGGTTTACATTTTATTGCCTGTGTTTCATTTTCATGTGCTTTCTTTCTGCTATCGTGTTTTCCTTGAGCCCCTTGACAAAATCTCTCTCTACACTATGGTATATTTAAATTCAGCCATGACACGCAAGCTTGTTCACACTGCCTTTACATCTTTTCATTTCTCTGCCCCAATTACAAATCTCCAAATTATTTCCCATTTCAAGATGTGAACATCATTCCAGTCAGCCATGTTAGCCTGCTCAGCAGTATATTAGTAAATTATTTCTCCGGGCTCTTGATTGACATTGTTGAAAAGATACTTTTCATGCATGTCTGTCTTTGTGGGGTGAAAATGCCTTTAACGTGCTTCTAGGATTTACATGGGCTTCCCTGGTCTGCTGCTGCCAAGTTCAGATGCGGTTGGAGCATGTGACATTCTTTGTCCTACTCTTATTACATTTTCCTTTTTATACAACCCTGCTACATATTTCATATTTTTCATATTTCTGCTCTGTGATGTAAAGAACAGCCAGCTGCTAAATATGCCCTTGTCATGACTGTCCACTCCTGACTCCAGCATAAACCTCTCAGATTCTGCTGCAATCACTTTGCTTTCTTCTTCCTTTTTTTTTTTTTTTAATTATTATTTATCTGTTTTTCTAACATTTTAGGACTCAGACCTTCAAAGAGCTAAGCATGATGCCATGTGTCTGGTGAGCCATGGTAAGAGGCCACACACATGCTCATCAACAGGGACAAACCCAAAGCACTCTGCTTCCATCTCAGCAAGCAGAGATCAGGTCCCATTTCTGACTCTGCGTGAAGTCCAGCCCCAGAGCCAGAGCTGGGCTATTTCTAGGTTGTTTTCCCTCCTTCATAGATACAGCTTTTGCTGCTCAAGCTCTTACAAAGCTCCACATCACCCAATCCACCACCATACCAGCATCATCTCTGGAACCTCATTAAAGAAGCCCACAGAAGTGTGGCTGAGGACTGGGAACCTCAAACCCAAGTAGGAGCAGATAAGGAAAACATAACTTCACTTGTAAAATGAGTGCATTTAGAAGAGAAAATACCAGGAATAAAACCTTTGTTTCTCAGAAAAGTTATTGTATGCCCAAATGTTGGTTTTACAAGCTCAAACCCTACTGGACTTCAGCAGATACAGGACTGGTTCCCCAAGAGCCTCGTCCAGGAATGGCACTTTATGGATTGAATGTATCATCCAGCATTTGCTGATAGTCCATTTACTTAACTCAAGAAATCTCTTCTTAAATAAAAATGTAATCTTCACCCTGGACTAATGTCTATCTCTAAACCACAGCACTGTTGCTTCATTCCTAAGAAAGGTTTGACCAGCAGTGCAGCACCTCAACATCCATGCTCAACACTTTTCCCAGTGACTGGTCTTCATGGTCTCACCCACTTTCCTGGAGCATACCAGGAAGCTACAGATATTAAACCACAGTCTATGTACAGAGAGACCATGGTTTAAGCCTCACAACAGTTAAAAATAACCAATGAATCATAGGCCAGGAAGGAAAGTCGTTTTGACAGAAGTATTAAGACACAAGCCTTTGAGCTGCGGCTGATAATTATCATAGCTTGCCAATATAAAAATAAATAAATAAACAAATACATAAATAAATCACCTGTTTCTTTGGCACACTGAGAATGGAGAGCTTGCTTAAATTTGTAGCAGTAGAGTCCACACTCAGATTGTTCTGCTGATGGAAATCCAGCAATCTCCTCCATCACTATTGTGGGTAGAGGACAAGCTACCAATGGGAATAGTTTACAATTCTTATATTGGAAGCATCTGTAGAAACCATAAAACAAAAACTACATCAACAGCAACACAAAACCATGTTTTCTCACTTCTTTCTGAGCAAGGAGGATGCCAGAGCTATTCCCCACCCTACCCCCCACCACATAGTGGTTTCCTTTGTTCACATTTCACTGCCTGAATCCAGCAGAGAGATTTATGGGCTGGTGCTGAGCTTGGGATGTTCACAGGGCTGGTCTCCCAGGGCCTGGGCTTGACCATGCAGAATGGGGGTGCAGAAAGGCTCCTGCAGCTTCAGGGAGGAAGAAATTGGAGGGAGGAAGGTTATTCCGGGCCAGACGCCAGTCCTTCCCATTGAGTAGCAGCTCACCAAAAAATGAGTCCTGGTAGCTGATGAGACTCTTCATGGAGAAATGTTGTCACTCCATGCCTGCGGGGTATCACACCCGAGGACACAATGCCTGGATCTGAACCGATATCCCCTACACTCCCTTCTGATCTTGGTCACTATCCCAGTAATGAGGAATCCATGTATTTCAATGTCAGATGACTTCCCTATGACAAAGGGTGCCAAGAGCACTTGCCAGCCTGGCCAAGAGGAGCATTTAGTGCCTCAAGCTCTGCTGGGACCTGAAGTGGGACTGGGCTGAGTGGAGCCCTATGGGAAGAAGGCTTAGCATGTGAGAGGGGTGGCTGTGCAAGAGCAGGACATAAGATCCAAGGTACACATATGGGCTTAGACACGCTTTCCCAGTATGGCTTTTAGTAACTGACTAAATCTGTTCTGAGTCACCCTACCAGAGCAAAGGGGGGACATTGTGTTTCCTGACTCTTCAGGGTCTTGTAAGGAAGAAAGTCTCCTCATTTGGGAAGGAAGGAGGAGACCAAGAAAACAAAGAAGACCACAAGACAGGAGTAGAGCCATGTTGCTTGGCAAAAGAAGCAATGTTGTGAGCACATGAGGTTGTGCACATAAGTATCCGGGATCTGTCCAACACCCATCTCTGACCAAGCCATCAGTGATGGCCAAAAGTATACAGAGGCAAAGCTCCAGCATTTCCAGGCAATGCTAAAACTGGGTCCTGTGTGTGCAAACAAGTGATTCTTATTTTTTTTCCAGCCCTGTGCATGTGTGTGTTTTTGTGGTGCATGTGCTTATGATAAGCCAATAAAGCAAACCCAAGTGAAATGCAGACTGGGAAAAATGTAACCTATTAAAACCACACCGAAACTTATTTTTTTCTGTATTCTTGCTCTTTTTCTGTTTGTCTAAATATACCTCCAGGCTTTTTTCTCTTGGTTTAAGTGTGCTCCTTCATGGATAGTTTTCAATGTATGTTAAAGTCACTGGCTCTTGCCAGCTTGGATTTTTGCACTGTGCGTCTCAGCTTTCTCTTCTAATAAGACAAAGTGCTGGCACTGCTCTTTGACCAAGTACATTGTTCATGGTACTGAGCAGCAATTTTCCATCTCCGACTGTCTTTGAGTTCACCCCAGGAGGAAGGGTGAGCCTGGTTTATTAAGCTCTTGTTTCTCAGAGAGCAGCAACATCTGGAGCACAGGGTGGGCTCCTGGCACGCCTCAGCGGAAAGGAATTCAGCATGGGGTGAGGTCTGCCCAGCTACAGAGGTGTCACTGCAATCGGTTCTGGTGACAGAGAAATAACAAAGCTCTATATAAAACAGCATGAGGAGTACATTTCGATATATGCTGGGCTGCTTGGGGATTTCGTTTCTTCTGACAGGGAGTCAGGAGGCCCAGGAACCACACTGGACTTCGTCCTCATCATCCAAAGCTACATTTTCCTCCCCTGCTATGCAAGATTTTTCCACCCGGTGAAAGCTTGTGTTTCCCTTGGTGCCTAACTCAATTGGTTAGCAAAAATCAAGGCAGGTGTAGAGGATGAACTCTAGCACTTGATTTCAGTGCCACATTTAGAGCTCGCTCTGAAGCACTCCTGAAAAACCATTCCAAATGCAGTTGTCCCCTACACGTCATGGTACAGAAGTCAACTTTGGCTGAAGGTGAGTAGCATGCACCATGGTCAGAAATGTGGGTCTATTGCTTTGGGACACAGATCCTCAAGATCTATACATGAGAGTCCTGTATGTCACTCCTCTGCAGCTTCTCCACAAGTATCTTTCTTTTGCTCATGCTTTTAGACACCTGAGCTCTCAACCTTTCCTCAAGCTGAAACCTTTTCCCTTTCAATATTACTGTAGACTCATGTGTAAAAGAAACCTCACTGGATGGGGAATCCCAATGAAATGGAGACGGTGACTGAACACCACTCTACTAACATGTTTATGTCTTTGGTCTCCATGTGCCTTTGTAATTGTACTTGCTGGAAAGCCAGCCCACCACCACAGTGGAGATAAAAGCTACCCAGTGCAACTCCTAGAAATTTGTTTTGGCTGCCAAGCTAAATGTGGAGATAGTCTTTAATTAGAAGAGTTGCCTCTGAAACAGTGCAGAGCAATAACAACAGTGGAATTCATCTGAAGTACATGCTCCCCTCACATGGCTATGGTGCATTAAACAAAAATGTCAAACTCAGTGTGCAACCAGCAGACACATTCCATCACATTAAATGTTTACACCATACGGTAGTCTGACTACAGAGTGTTGGTGAGAGCACGCTTCTTGACAAGTGTTGGTGATGTTCATACTAATTTGGGTTTAGACCCAGAAAAGCCTGAGATGTTCCCTTCTTCATCTGTTCAGATTACTGTGGTGGTGACTAAGAAAATATAGTTCGTAGTTACTGCCTGCTATCACTTCATATTGAGAAGATCTGTAACACATTTTATCCATTGAACTCCAACTGCTGGAGTACATCCAGTCAGGGTACTCCTTGTTTGCTTGCAACATTTATTTTTTTAGAGCTGACTTCTCTAGATAAATTTATCCTTACAGAAATACTTGCAAACCTCAGCATATCAATGTAACAGCTTTCTGCTAAAATAATGCTTCTGCCAGATTTTATTTTAAAAGTTTTAGGCCTTCCTGTAGTGTTAAAGAAATGGTACTTACCTATAATGACTAGGAGTTACAAAAGAACACATAATTAAATGCACATTAGCACATTGCACCATCACAAATATGCTACATATTATACATGGATGCAAGCTTCACCTAAAAAGCCCTCTTTCCCACTTTTTTTTTTTTTTTTTTTTTTTTGTAGCAGAAGCCTAGCATACCCCTGGTTAAAGAAATTAACTAAAATGTTCCAGGAACTCTAAACCCCAACCTTTTCTTACATGATGACAATGTGACTTTAAAGTAAAATGTTCTCAGGAACTACCAAGACTAGAAATAATTCCTGCATCAAATGCAGGTCTCTGGTTTGAAACCTGGGGAGCCAGACTTGCTCTCAAGAAGTGTAAACCTGTTGATTTCCTCTTTTCTGCCAGTGTCAGTACCTCCAGTGCTGTGCCAGAGCACACTGCTACACACCAGGCAGAAAAGAAAACTATGAAAGCAAAATGGTCAGCCCCCTTCAGGCCCTTATCTGGACCTCCACAGGATCTACAGAGGACAAGACACAACTGTAAGATTCATTTCTTTCCACCTGCAAGAATTAGTCTAATTACTTAAAACAGACCAAAGAAACCTTCAATAGGTACTTACGGAAACATGTCTATATCTTTTTTGAAACTAAAGCAAGCCTGCTGCCCCACAGGTGAGCACATCCAGTTGCAAAGTGAGTTTATCTCAAATTGGTAACACCTATGGAAATGTTGAAGCAGTGTCTTCTCCAGGAAATGCTCCTGTGGTAGTTTGTTCTTAGCATACCTGAGTTAAAAGCTGTGCCTGAAACACCTGACTGTGAACAATTCTTCCCAACAAAATTCTGTGCGAGCAGAACAAACAATTTTCTTCCTAATAAAAGCAAGACCTTCAAGACTGACGGAGCCAACAAGTTAATCAAGTTTCCTACTAAACAGGAAGTTGTGGGTCTGCAGCAGGAGGAGAAAACTGTGTTTTGGCTAGAGAAAGAGCAGAGAAGAATAATACAAATTAACCACTGGGGGTTTTTGTTCTGTTTTGGTTTTTGTTTATTTTACAGGAAAATACCCTGCAAATGTACCAGTTTGAGCAATACCCAGTTTGATAAGACAGACAATAAATTAAAGCAAGCTTCAAGAGCTTCAGAAAAGGGAAGGGCAAAGGCACTACATGCATGAATACCATCATAATTAAACCAGAGTCCCACCATTAATATTTCTTACAACTGCTATCACAATAGCTGTTATTACTACTAATTACAACTGCAGCAATAATTGCACTGCAGCAGTGTTTGGCTTTTCTGCCCTGGAGCAGCACCCCACTGTGTTGCTCAAATGTGGAACAAAATAAATAGCCCCAGCCCCAAAAGAAGGTTTGCAATATAGCATGTTCTTTTGCAGGAGCTTACAAAGGAGAATAAACTCACCGCTTGTTCCATTCTCATATGTATAAGCTAGCTCACACTTTCAAGGACTTGCACATTTTCCTATCGTCTGATGGGCAATTAGTCCAGTGCATCTCACAATGGTGGTGACAGACCAAATCAAGAAAAACGAAAAAGTACAGACAAAAACGCAATCATGTTATTACTGCAGAACGTATGACCACATTTTGCTTCTAGCTACCAAGCAGTACTATGGGATGTGTGTATTCATGTGAAAATAATCCCAACCAGTCATTGAGATGTATACAAAATGGATGATTCATGATAATTGTTACACTGGAATTGCTACACAAAGAGACAGAAGAAAGCTGTTGATTACCAGGCACCTCAAAAAAGACCACAGATACAGAGAAATTTAGTACTATGGTCACTGTGAACATGCGAATTTCCATCTGCAGACTAACATGCAGGCCTGTGAAAAGAAATAAAGCAAAGCATACTCATTAGATTCAAAATAACTGGAAAAACTTGTGCATCCACCAATTCAAAAAGGGTGGAAGTCACTGAGTCACACCAGCTGAGACATTGAATAAGTCAATAACCAGCACTCAAAGGTCCTAGTGGGCATTACACCCTTTATAGCCTTAATCTTTTGAAACAATAAAGTCCAAAGGCAGAAAAGGCCATAGAGAAAACACATAGATCATATGCTAGTTATGGTCTTTTGGTTCTTTGAGACTTGCCTTTAGTCAAAAAAGCAGTCTTGTTGAGCCCTCAGTATACTGGACAACTTGAAAGTGTAAGTGTTTGTTGGATCAAAGTATGCATTACTTCAAAAGCATAAAATGCCTAGATATTGAAGGCAATAAATCTTTCTCTGTAAAATACATGCATATATAATTTATAAGATAAGCTTAATACTGAGATTTTTAGCTTGGCTTCCAAAAGACATGAGATGTAGGTAATTATGTTCCCTAAGAGTGAGTCTGTCTGTCCCCTCTCAGTCCCAAAAAAAATAATTTTTGAGTCCATTAGCCAATTTCAACCAATTTTGGCAGAGAGATATAGGTCTTAAGGGTATTAAGTTCCCATACACTTTGTGATAGTAGGTGGCCAGGTAGAAGTGGCAGACTCAGTGCATGCCTTGAAGGAATGGCATCGATACAGACACAACCCTTTCTTGGACCTCAGAGAATCCAGAAAGACCTCATGAATGTCCAAAGAGCAACACCTTCAGATTAAATTCATGTCTCAATAGACATAAGCAAATCAAATGGCAAGGCTTACAGATCTTCTCATGAAACCACTTTTCTCCTTCTCTTTTGGTCCTGATGGTACCTTCACATCACAGTTCTGCATTTACTGCTGTTGTTTCTTTCAATTTAATGGGAGCCCCATTGCATTTTTATGCCTTAACTCTCTGCTCATAACTGTCAGACTATCTCCTAACATATGGAAACAATTCATTTTCTTTGTCATCGTTTGGATCTGAAAGTAGGGTACTCTGAAATGTAACTATACATGAATTTCCCTGAACTAATTACATAATATTTATCCTATTTTCTTTAAAGTAATACTCACTAGCTAAGAAATGAAGAACTGCATTGCTTATAATAAACTCTGCATGCTACATTGTAATCTAAACTGTACAGTTATATATGGTGAAGAACTAAAAGGTTTGAGTTATTCCCCTTGGCAAACATTTTTTTAAGGATTGCTTAAATAAGCAATACAGAAACCAGATGTCATTTGGTAAGAGTATCTGAATGACCAAAAATTTGCTGTCTGGGTATTTTTTTTACTTTATAAAAACATGAGAAATTCTTTGGATTTATATCATATTTAGCAGCTGTGAAACAGTGCAAACATCTGTTTGTACCTATAGGGAGCTGACCTACAGGGTCCTCATCTCTTAATCACCAAGCAACAAGCTAGTCTCATATACATAGTTTACTGTTTTCTTTTCAGCTGCCTCCTGCACTTCAAAGTTTTTATCCTCTCATGTTCTATTATCACGACAAGAGGGACACACCGTTCATTATAAGCCCAGATCAGTGCAACAACTGATCAAAGTTGCCATAAAGCATCGTAGACACAGAAGTGCCCTCAAACACAGCCATAAGCAACTTTCAGTATGTTATAAATAATTGTTGTTTCCTTTCTTTTTCCCGATGTTATTGGTTGTTGGTTTGCTGTTATGAGGGTTTGGGGTTTTTTTGACTTAAAAGCTGGAAGAACAGGAGATGAAAAGGAACAGAAGTCTCTTTTTATAGTCAGTCCTACTGGGAAGAGGGGTTGACAATACAGCTCCATGAGGTCCCATCTACCCTATTCTTCTAAGTTTCTGCAACTGTCATTTATTATAGGAAAAGACAGCTATCTTCTACATACATACAGCATTCCAATGACTAGAAAAGAAGGAAAATAGAGTAACCTTGGTGGATATTTCTTTCCAAAGAGGTTCTCCTGCTGTACCTATGCACAACACAAAGCCTAAGTAAGATCCCATCTTCCATCAGGACTTTGAAAATAATGCAGGGCATGGAGGGGAAAATAGATTTACTGAAGAAGTATTTTGCTCTGCTCTTTACCACATTACTTACAGGCACACACACGCACCCCATTCTTTAGTGGTTTAGCCAGCAGCAAGATTTTTCAGCCTCTGTGATAATCTCTTCCCTTTTTTCCCTCATGAAATATTAACTTTGGGACCTCAATTTTTATGCAGTGAGAGAAAGGTGCAAACATTGTGAAAGAAAAGATTTGTGGGTCTTGAACACAAGAGTGGAATCAGCACTCCCAGATATACTAGGAGAGCTTAAACTACACTCTGAACTAAGTCTGAAAACAAATGGGAAACACTGTATGATTCCATCCCATTACAGCACAAATAAATCATTTCTGGAAATCTAAAACAAATGGCCCGAGCTCAGTTTTATGGATGATTCAAATGCAAAAAAGCTGCTAATTCTAAAAGGCAGATGCAAGTAACCAATTAAGAATGCAGCAAAAAAAATAAGGAGTGTAACTTGTTTAGCAGGAAGATGTTAGGGCCACAGAAGTGGGTCTTCCAATCACCTTTTTTGGTATTCCTAAGCAAACATTCTTTTTTGCTTACGTTAATATGGAATGTAT
>JAVHNF010030646.1:5371-17434 GCA_034783455.1 Micropsitta finschii | reverse complement strand
TAAAAGGGGTGTTTTGTTGAATAAAGTTCGAAGCTTGCTTTGTCACTCATACTGAGTAGACTGCTTGCTTTCCCTGCTGTCGCACACTGTGACAGCACCTGCAACGCACTGTGACATCACTTGCCATGCACTGTTACATCACCTGCCCTATACAGACATCACCTGCCACACACTGTGACATCAACTGCCACGTACTGACATAACCTACCACGCACTGTGTGGCATCAGCTGCCTCGTAGTGACATCACCTGCCATGAACTGTGACATCACCTGCCACACACTGTTACATCAAAGTTCTGGTCTCCGTGTTAGCTCCTGGACAAGTTAGGAACATTTGCCATTTCTTTTTAATAAGGTAGTTGGATTTATTCCATTTCTCTTCCCTGTCGAGGTGCTTTCTGCTGTTAATTGTTGCATTATGGTCTTTGTTTCCTTTGGCTATGTGGGAGCCTGGTCAGGGCGTTTGCTGGGTTAGAGCCAGTAAGATAGTGCACGGGAAGTAAGATAGTGCACGGGAAGAGCAGCATCACCAACCATCCCAGACAAGCAGCACCTCCAGATTTGGTACCAAGTGATGTACCCAAAGCCAGACCATCAGCTTTTGTCACCTCTAGTAATTAACTTATTCCCCTTCCCTGGTCGGGTGGAGAAGAACGGATTGTTTCTCAAAGGCATCACTCTTCATTTCTTTCTTAGCAACTTGTGCAAGGGGCAGGACGCAATCCCAAATCCTTGCTTCATCCAGAACCAAGCAGCTGTCTCACCCCTTTGCCCTGCAATACCAGGGTGATACTGTCGATACCAGGGTGATGGCTCATCTCTTGGAGAGGGACACGTTTCCGTACGGATTAACTTTGGATTGCTGCAGCTTTGGGGTAACAAAAGCAGGATCAGGCTCTCTGCAGAGGTTTCCTCTGTTTCCTTGTCTGTTTTTACACATGGGGCTGTGACAATCTAATGACCTTTCCCTTGCAGCTCCGCGAGCGGAGACGAGTGCAGTGGGGACTCCCACATCCCGGAATAGTTTTCCTCCAAGATCTTCCTGTCCAAGCCTTTCGTTGCAGCGCGCTTTCTGAAGCCCCTGTGGTTATTTCAGTTAGCGCTAATTACTGGCATGAACTAATTAACGTGGGTTGACTTTCCTCTTCTCTTCCTAATGCTTTTTTAACCCACTGCCACATTCCAATTAGGGGCCTCATGCAGCGGCTGGACTGCAATGAGTCAGAGCAATCACAGTTGGATTAAAGCGTGTGCCTTACTGAAGGTCACCAATATTTCCCCATCCTCCTGGTGCTGTATATTCCTGCCTGCAACAGAAGTGACCTGACCTCACAAATAAGCATCCGAAATGTCTTCAAGTTTGCCTCCATTTCACTGCAAGCAGATCTGTGGGTACCACATCCATAAGTACCGGACGTGCTGGGAACGGCAGCACAGCAAATAGCCACGGGAGGCTCCTCATCAGGGCTGCAGCCCTTGAGGGAAGTGGTCCTGACCTCACAGGGGCCTTGCTTGTTTGCATCCATGGAGGTGGTAATGGAGAGTGGATGCTGAATGGGATGTTACCTGCCTGCTCCTCCTTGTGCAAGGGATTCTTTTCCCCTTTGGTTGAGTTACTGTAACTTGTGGAGTCCTGCGGGCTCTGGCTGTGCCCTGGGCTTGCTTCCCTGACTGACAAGCCCCATTTGAGTCTTTGGGCTGGGGAAAAGCTGTAGATCTGGTAGTGACAAAGCCTGCAAAGCTGTTGCTGCAGTGATCGTAGCTCATTTAACAAGGGCCACGGGGAAGCAGCCTTCTGCTCCATGAAACCTGGTGTTTCCCATCTCTGAGGTGAGAGCGATGGCAAGCAGGAGGCAGGCAGCCGGGAGAGCAGGGCTGGAGAGCCCCATGCAACGCCTGCAAATCAGTTCCCACTCTCAGTCTCTTCCTGCCCTACTCAAGTCAGGTCACGATGCTGAAGTTCCCCTCTTTCCTCTCTGTGTCATCCAGGTTTTGCTGGCAAACACGGGTATTTCTGCCTGCTCCTCCAGCTGCTGCTGGGGATGGAAGGTGCGGAGCTGCTGGTGTCTCCTATGAGCTGGCACAGTGGGGCTGCGTGGGTCTCCCCCCTCCCAGAGGGGTTTGAACCGAGCACCTCACCCGTGCACCTTGTAATTGCTGGGTGAAGGGAGGTGAAAGCACCTGATTAAACTGCAATAGAGAGCAGATAGCAAATATGTAATGAGTATTAATAGCACCGGTCAGCCTATATTATGCAAATGAGGGGAGAGTAGAAGATTTAGTTATTCATCTTTAACCTTTACTTTTGTTTGATGTGACCTTACCCATCAAGTCTCTCATTGCTGTCTCTGCCTGTTCCATGGATGTCCATTTATTCTGCTGCCATACATCCTAAGCCTGTGTTCCTGTGCAGCCTGGACATCCCTCCCTGGGGATGCTCACAAGGGATGAGTCCCAGTCCTCTGAGGACACAGGGACTTGAGGTCCTGCTCCCCATGTTTTGGGCTTGGTTGCAGCAGGCTGTACAGCCACCTCCATGGGCACACTACCTTCTCTTAGCTGTTATACCTCTATTTCCTACCAGCTTTACAGCTCTCTCTGGGTGGGATGGAGCAGCCTAGGGGTGTCCAGAAGGAATCCGACCTTCCTCTATGTGTCCAGCAGCATGGGGAAAAGGCCATGGTGTCTGCCAGGTTTTCTTTGGCTGATTCAGATGAAGTCTCTGGCACATCCTTGAGCTGTGGCTGGTTTTCATGAGCCATATCCAGGTTGGCAGGAATCACTCATGGGTACAGGGCGGTCTGTTTGCCACAGGGTGTCTGCTTGCATTCCCTGCAGACTTTATGCAGAGCTGGACACTCTGTTGGGTTTGGCCGTCGTTCTTTGCTTTCTGGAGGTTATAAATGGTGTAGAAATAGGTTCCAGGTGAGCCTGAAGTTTCATCAGCCCATCTGGATGAATCCCACTGCACCAACACTGGGTGGTTATGGACGTGGTGTCTCATCTGATGCTCAGATGGGTTCAGTTTCGACCAAACCTTTTCTCTGGCAAGCTCCATCCAAGCTGAAGAAACCGGTACCCTGCTGTAAACTCAGCTTTGGCAGAGGACAACCCAGCAGCTCAACCCTCTGGGCTGCTCGTGAGCATCTCTGCTGGTCTCCTTCGTGTTGTCTTTGGAGTTGCGTTTGTGGAATTGCATTTCTTGTTGTTAATGCACGTGAATTTTGGCTTTCTCTCTTTGGCCCTGTGCTTCCTGGCTCCTCCCAACCCTGTTCTTGGTGCTTCTGCTGGAAATGAACGCTTAGATAACAATTTGGGTAGAAAGAGGGGACCCAAAAGCCGCCTCTCCATGCAGCTGTGGCATGTGCCCCGATTGGCTTCCCAATGCATGGATGCCAGAGCGGTTCCCGAGGATGGTGCTGGGAGAAGGTTGATGGGGATATGTGGGGAAACCCCTGACCTTCTCTCTTGCCTTGCAGGGTTTCAGCGGGCCTCTGCACGCAGCGTTTGCCTTGAGCTTCGACCAGCGAGTGATGAAGGAAAAGTATGAGCATGACCCTGCCCATCAGCTGGCCTACGAGAGCGAGTTGTCCATCCGGATAGGTAGAGCTGGGCTCCATCCAGGCAAGCATCCTGCCATATACCACCTGCAGAGCGTACGGGGGAAACCCCCCGGTTATGCTGGCCCATGAGCTGTCACGTATGTGATTGAAATTAGATTGGTTCTGACGTGTGCATGCAGAGTGCACCTTCTCTTCCCTCCCTGGATCTGTCTCTCTGCTGGCTCCTATTCCAGGAATCATTACTTCTGTTTCTCCTTCAGTTCTCAAAACCACTTGCACGTCTGTCTGTGCCCATGAATTATTGATAATTAGATATCTCATCCACTGGGGAAATGAAGTCATCAGCTTAGCTTGAGAGGAGTTGATTTCCAGCGTGGATGCAGCTAGTGCTACCCCTGCCCTTGCCAAATTACACCGCATTGAAGGTGCCCCATGGCAGTGACCCTTGGCGGCCCTCCCTAATTACAGGCTCGGGCTGGCATTCCCGCTGTCCCTCCTCGTTTTGGAGGTTAATGGAATCGTAGCTGCTGAAGGGTGGAAGAAATGGACTCGTTGGCAGCCGTCCCCTCCTGAAACAGGTCTTTAAAGAAGGAACTGCTTAGTCAAAGTGATGGAACCTCATCAGGCTCCCCTGGCTCCTGGGTGTGTACATGGGGCGGTGGTGGCCATCCTGCCTGCATGGGGATACATCCTCTGGGGCACCACAACTTTCTTTTCAGCTTATTTAACAGCAGCTTTCCAGCAGACCAATGTAATTGAGTGAATTAATCCTATTGCTCCTCTGCTTTGTCCTGGTTGGAAAGTGAAAAAGTGGTTTACGGTATCTTGGGTACAGCTGGGAGCAGATCAAGCTGAAGAGCTGATTCCTCTTTTTGCTACCCTCTGAAATCAGGCTGTAATTTAACCACGTTGCTTAATTGCACGTTTCATAAAGTGTTTCAAATCCATGGGATTTTTCAGCATTTTAAATACCAGCTTGGGTTGTTCCAGCAGCGTGGAAGGAAGTTTTGTGCTGGGCTCGGTGGGCTTTGCATCCTTGGAGTCCTTTAGCCCCTGGGGCAAGGGCAAGCTCAAAGGCTGCTCCAGCCCTGCAGGCTCTAAGGCTGTTGTAAGGTTTGCGGTGGTTTTGTGAGGTGGAAACTTCCCATCCCAGGTACAGTTCAATTTTGTTCTTTAAGACCAGACTCAGAAGCAGGCAGCCCTGCACTTGTCAGGGACGTCAGCTGCTGGGCTTTCTGGTTTCCTCTCAGCCGCAGACAATAACAGTGCAAATGGTTTTGAGAATAGGGAATCTCCATCAGACTCGGTTGTTTTCCCTCTCTCTGGGGCAGTGCTATTAAGGACCCACAATACAGACATCCTTTTATTGCCTCTTGCTATCGTTTTGTTGCTTACTGCAATGAACTGGGTGTTTTCGCAAGGCACCTCAAAGCCTTCCAAGAAAGCAGCTTTCCCCCCAGCGCTGGTGCTGCTTGGCTGTGCTCTGGGGATCGCGCTGGGAGCGAAGCGGGTGTTTGCAGCGTCTAATGGGTAGTAAGTGGAGTGTTTCAGACTTAATCACAGCTGAATCATTGACCCTTCCCTCACATCTCGACGGTTTAAAATCACTAAAGCTGTGAAAAGAAAGAGACCTCCCAGAGCGCGCCGCTGCCTTGGCTTGCGTCGCCCGGGGATGCTGCTGAGGAGCTGGGATGGAGATGGCTGGGAATGGGGAAAGGGGCAGCTCTCCAGGGCCCTGCGTGTCTGAGGTGTAACCACTGATTTAACGTGGCTATAGGAGAGGTTGGGAGCAGAAAGGATGGGGGGGTCACGTGTGTGGTGGGATCCACGTCGCCGCGCTAAGCAAGGGGGGAGATTCCTTTTAGACCTCGTGCAAGGCACGTGTATCCATGTGAGATGGAGCAGGGGTGGATTTGGTATGAATTGCAGTGGAAAGGCTGTGTCTAGACTCGGTATTTGACGCGTGGGATAATCACTAGGCTTTAATTACTACAAATGAAAGAGAATCCAGCCTTGTCTCTAATATGTCTGGGTAGGTAAGGGATATAACCTGTGTCTCTCTGCCTCCCTTGGAACAGGTTGGGATAAAGCTGAGGAGGGTTTGTTCATTCCTCTGGGTGCAGATGAAGCTCTCTCTCGTGCTATGGAGGGACCTGGTGGCTTCTCCTGCTCCCTAAACCTCCCACTGCAGCCCACGCCTTGGGGCAGCTCATCCTCCCGGAGCCCGAGGCACTAAACCCAGGGGCAATGGCTTTGTCAGGGTCACTGCAGGCTGCGGGACCGGGAGGCCAGGTTTGACCCCTTAGATCATAGCGATGTGCGTGGTGTTCTCGGGTAGTTCTCAGAAAGGATTTACATTCAACAGCCCACCTTGAAACCTGAGCTGTGAGTCACGCTCCCAGGAGCTGTATATTGAACAGCGAGGCATGTTGATTCTTTATCGTGTCCTGGTGCCAAGTGATTCACGTCGCTCCAAATCAGATTATGGAGCGGAGTGGGAGGGCAGTGATATTCCCCAGCAGCCTCCTCCACTCTCTTTAACAACCTCACCCCTCTGCTGCAGGTGGGAGATCTTGTGTTCAAGGAGATGCTTTCTAGGTGAGGCGGGGGAGAGGCGTTCGCAGTGATGTGGCTGTAAAGTACCATTTTGGTACCCAACTGGGAGCATCCTTTGTGGTCAGCAGAGCTCTGGCTTTGGGGAGTTAAAAGCAGTAGAATCTGAGCTGGCTGCTGACCCGAAGAGCAAATAAATGTCTATTGAAGTACCTGGCTAACCAGCAGCATCTCTGCTCGCTCCTTGTCCATCCCAGGCACACAGATGTCTGTGCCGAGGAGATGTGATTAGCTTCTGACATTGTGCTGCCAATGCTCTTAACTCCCTAACATTGTTAGAGGGAATCAGGGCTTGCTTTAATGTCTTGATTGACTTTTGGTTGGGCCGTGATTTAAGAAGTGGTACCCTGGCATTCCCACGTGGATGTTCAGTAAGTAAATCCAGATGGATTTACTAATTGGAAAAAGATGCCGGCGTTTGAAGTGGTGTGCTTAAGAAAGGAAATTTCTTTTGTTACTTAAGTGATCCTTGGGGTTTGGGGGCACTGTAGAGAAAGCTCATTGTGTTCAGTTGGTAGTTTTTCCCCATCAATTTGAGCTGCTTCATCAAATCAGCTGCTGAGGTTTAGGTGGTGTTTTGGCTGGGTAAGCCCTGGAGCAGGAGGTGGTGGGTTGGGGACTCCTGCTACACTCCCCAGGACCTGCTGGGCCCATCTCAGCAGCACCACCCAGCCTCTGCTCTGATTTTCTATCTCCTTCCAGAGGCTGTCGTAATTTCCCCCCCCCCTTTTTGCTTTATTTTCCCCTTCCAAGGCAGTTATCGTGCACCAGGGCTGCTGGAGCAGACTGCACACAGGGGGAAGCAGACCCTGCTCACGTAGCATCTCTTTCATCAGTGCCCAGGCAGTTCAAGTCCTGTAGTAAATCCCTGATGAAAGGGAAAAAGGGAGTTGGGGAGATAAGAAGAAACCAAACCCCTTAGGGCCTGGTACAAAGAGAGGGTGTGAGCTGGGCTGTGGGATTGGTACTGATGCTGCGTATGGTTTGCTTCTGGCTCTGGTTGTGTTCCTGCAGCCAGGAAGTTCACTTTTTGCCCTGTTACTGCTGGTATATTGGCTGCTTCCAGAAAGCCCAGCTTTGTCCCAGCTTTTCAGGCTGCCCTGATCCATGTCTGTCCCACTGTACCAAAGGAAAAGCTCCATAGGGATGGCCAGCTCCCATCATAAGAGCATGAGTGGTTTGCTGATGCTTGCCCTATGAATTTTCTCCTTGTTCCCTCCTTCCCTGGGCAGAAGCAGATGCTGTGAAGGAGGGATGATGTCTAAAACCTCTCCAGCCATGAAACCCATCATGATTCATGAGGCTAGTTCAGCTGGAGCCTCGCGTGTGCATCCAAAAGGTTCATTAAGTCATTGCACCTCCTGTAACAAAAGGCTCCTTCTGCAAAATGGGATGTTCACCAGGTTTAGATGGTTCCAACTGTATTTATTATAGCATTGACACGTTCCCAACGTGCTTGGTCCAGAAAACTGCTTTCAAAAGACACCAATTCATTTTGAGTTTTAATAGCCAGCCTCAATGATGAACACCTCTGGCAATGTCTGTATTGATTTAAAACATCCTAATGCCCCTTTCTGGAGTGTTTCAAATGGTTATTGACCATCTTGTCAGGCTGGGTTCTGTGCTTGGTTTTTATAGTCGTCACTAAATGGGGATTTATATACCCAGAGCTTCAGGAATAAATAAAACTGGAGCACATAATCCCTCATCAACTGACGAAATCCCTTGTTCACAGGTAGGGCTGCACCCCCCTTATTCTGCTCACAGCTTTACTCCTTGGAGGAGCAATTTTGCCTTCCCAGGGCTCCATGGAGCCTGGTGGTTTGTTCTCCTTTGCTCTTGGTTGGTGCTGTCGCTGGGAGAAGCTGTTTCTTTCTTCTGCTTTCCAAGAATTATCCTGGTTATCCTTGCAGGACTCTGCTGCACTCCTGCCCTTCCCTTGCACAGCCTGCGGGAAATAACCCACCCGGTTCAGCAGGTTGCAGTGGGTATAATTCATGGAGATTTCATACTCTGAAGAGCCTGATCCCTCAGGAACTGTCAGCCTGACCCACCAGGAGAAAGCCCTGGCTTAGCGTGACCCATGTCAGTGCTGACCTTCTCCATCTCCCAAGGCTCCCGAGATGGGGATCTGTGGGTTGCGTATCCCATCTGTTTTCCATTGCTCATTTCCACCTTGCTGGCGGAGCAGGGCCTGTTTTCACACATCGTGCTGCTTACATGACTGCTAATAGGGAGGAGGAGGAGAACCAGGCTGCAGCAGCACCAGCAAAACAACTTCCAAGCGCCTTGGCTGCGCTTTATTTCAAGGTACTCTGGAGTTAGCGTTGGGTCTTCAAAGAGTTCAGCTGCCCTTTGAAGAGGAGGAGAGCTCTTGGGTTCGAGTTGGGAGTAACTTTCAAAGCGGGGTTGTCAGACCCTTCAAAGAGGAGCCTGGAGTTGGAAGGCTGGCGATGGTCCAGGGCGCTTGAGGAATGGCCCCTTGGAATAAGCCTGGCACATCTGGTTCCTTTGTCCTTCGCTTTGTTCTCAGTTGAGCAGTGCTGTGGCGAGCGTGAGAGCTGCTGGCGAAGGGAACTGCTGCTTTATCTGCCTGCAGAGACAGGAGCTGCCTCCACACTTGCTGCTTTCATGACCGCTTGGACAGGGAGAAGCGCCGTGCCCAGAGGAGACAATGTCCCCTCTGCAGATGACATCTGAAATGTGCTCTTGGCATCTCGGTCTGCTTCCTGCGAGCGTTCTCTTTCATGGCTTCTCATTAACATGTCTGTCTTTCCTGGGCTTCATCCAGTGTGTCCTCCTGAATGAAACACCAGAAGGGCTTAGCCACAGGCTTCTCTGTTTAATTCTGTTCAACTCTTAGAGCTCCAGAGGAGTTACAGCCTTTGGCCACCTGTTGCTAGCACGCTACTTAGCAAGAGGAAGAGCAGCCCTTCCCATTAATCTTACATGAGCCATTTAATGCAGACCTTAATCACCCTTCATAGGATTCTGACACTGTAATTGCCTCACATCTTTTTTTATTATTAAAAAGACTCTGTAAATGTCAATTTGATTAAGAACTTTTAAACAGTTTCTTCGAACCAGTAGAAACACTTCTGTACCTCTGCAGAACTGAAGAAATGTAACTGGCTTTTCTCATTTAATTGACCTACACACAAAAAAATAAAATTGTTTTAATGGATTCCCATGGTCCAAGACATGATAAACACAAACAAACATTTCTGTTGGTTGAATATTTAAAATTCTTATTTAATGAGTTTTATTAATTTTCTAACAACATATCCTGACAAATGATAATCTCATCCACAACAGCAAAAGTATGTCTTGTGTAATAATGTATGATATTTATAAATGCTTACACGTCATTTCAGCTCAGATACACAGGTTTGTGATAACAAATGAATAGTGGATACTACCACCTTTCAGGGCAAGTCATAAGAAATGAAATGCAGCAACCAAGTTTATAAATACTGGAGTAACTCTGGTGAAACCTAAGCCATCGCATCATTATGGCTTTTAGAAGGCTTTTACATGTGTGGTTCATTACAACCTGATGAACGACTGAGGAAAAAGTACTTTAAAATGTCATGCCTTTCTGGTTCCTGACAAACATTGTGAAATGTCACCATTTGTTTCTGTAGTTACTGTCAGAGAAGGTCTTCTGCAGTTTCTTAGGAACAGTATGTAAATCACTAATACTAGACAGATCATCCAATTAAAGATGACAAACCGCTGCCATTTTCAGGTCAGGCTGTGTTTATGCAGTAAAGACAGTAATTTTCTAAAACATAGGGACAAAAAGTTTAGCACCTACTAATCATATATGCTAGGAGTCAAGGTAATGTCATGCTACTTTTCACGGTCCAGTGTCAAGCAGTTAACCTTAAAATGCACAGTATTTCACTCATGACAGTGAAAGCAGTATGTTAGAAAAAAAATTAACTACTGGGAAGTTTAAGTGCTTAATGAATTGTTCTGCAAATCAGGATCAAATACTCTTAAAAACTAGAGTCTATCTTCTGTTTTCCTGTGTTTCTTTAAGAAAAAGCCAACAATGTTTCCGAAGGAATAGACTAAGTGGTTTTGACTACTTACAGTTGCTTGCCATTTTTCATGGCAATGAGTAAATTTTTCTTGTAGATAAATGGCATGGAAAATCTCAGAACCTCTGCTGGCAAGAAATTCATTCATTAAATGTGACTGAAGGCTTTCTGATGCTTCACATTTTTGTTAGTAGTTTAAAAAGAAAGAAATTCTCTGGAGATCAACAATATGGAAAACCAAAGAAAATGAGTTTCTCCTTTGAATATGCAAGAAGAAAGAGGAAAAGAATAAAATAAATGAGGAGGTGAGATGGGAAAGTGAAGAAATGAAAAAATTTACATTTTAACACCCTGTAAACTAAATGTCTGCAATCTGCCTCAACAGCATTTCAACAGAAATGTTGATCTCCATAACTTGTGTGAAAATGGCATTGAAACATAGAACCACAATGTACAGTGTTAGTTTCCAAATCACTGTATAGGCCTTATATAATTTCAGGGTAACATTACCAAGATGTATCACTGGTCTAACCTATCTGAAACAGAAACTACTGGAACTTTCACAGGTGGCTAACATAAAAGCAGAAACAGGTCAACACTGAAGGCCTTTGAAAAATCCAGTCTTTCTTGCTATCAACTGGTAGAAAATACACTGAGAAAACTAGGAGAAGAAAATTAAGGATCTTTCGGCAATTTCCTGCTTCGAAAAAAACGCATGCATTTTTGAACAGCCATGATCCAAGAGTGGTCTCAAGCTCTTTCTGGAAATTTTCATAATTATTTGTACAGTACTACTTAAAAATAAAGTTAACAACAAAGTCTGTACAGCACATTACATACAACTTGTAGTGAAGGCTCACAAAGAACAGCTATGTTTCTTCCGGGCTTGACAAGTACAAAGATGCGATCTCCGTTCTACTGAGTACAAAGTCTGTCAGTTGGGCTTCAAACTAGGAACTTATATATCTTTATGTTGGAAATTCAATTCTCTAAACAGATAACCTCATGCTCAAGACAGTTACTTCCACCAAAAAGTTCCGCGTGACTTGATGCTTTCTTCATGTTTCCAACAGCCTACTCTCACCCCTGCAGTGGCAGAACTTGGCACAGCCTCCTATGAGAAGTGGGCAAAGCATCTGCTCATCTCCTGCATCCCCACCTACAACACTTTGTTGGCACATCTCTATGTTAATCTTTCCACAATACCCTGTGCTCGCATTGAAGTGTGGCACAATGTGGCACAGAGATCAGTATTTCAGCTAAAGCCCACTTGCTTTACCAGAGAGTAGAACAGGTTTTGCCTCTGGATTTGTGTTACTGAGCAGGAACTGATGGCATTATCAAGTCGAATTGATGATGATGCTTTAAATCATAATAAATCATTTGTAAAGCAAAACAAGTCTAGTTACTTAATCAAAACCTTTAACTTAATAAGAATCACTGAAATGTAATATGCACAAAACTCTCATTTTGTGCAAATATGTTAAAAAACCTCTCTGAAGGTCAAAGCAGATTTAAAAAAACATTAGAATTTTCAAACTAACAAATAACCATCTGTATATACAACTGGATTAACTAGATTAGTTTTACGATCAGTTGCATTTTTCAGGCTCTAGGAAAACCAAATAGGACTTTGCATTTACAGAATTCATTACAGAATTACAGCAACAAGTATAGCTCAGCTATACTAAGAAACCAAACATGAAATGAACTGTCCTGAACCTAAGTATTGGGTTTGCATGGCAAGGTTTTGGTCAAGCCCATCAGCAATAGTAGTAAGACTAACATATTTAAGAAGGGGGGGAAAGTTACTCGGCAGGAGCAATTGCAGCTGGAGAGAG
>JAVHNF010030633.1:0-11315 GCA_034783455.1 Micropsitta finschii | reverse complement strand
AACCAGATGATCTTAAGGTCCATTCCAACCCTAGCCATTGTATGAGCATATGATTCTATGAGTTATGCTTTGGCCACAGGATACACCACAGGATTTATATCCAGTGGCAGGGTTTCAAGATGCCAGGGTTCAGCATGAGGTTTCATCGTTTCCCTGTTCTGTTTCCACATTCCTTTATGCTCTCCAGCACTATGCAGAACACCACAGATCAGAGCTACTGTGGTACCAAATCTAACCACCAACAAAGAGAGTAGATAAGATGCTCCTAGAAAAGCAAACACTCCCGCACAATTCCTATCAACCACCACACTGGCCCACAGTAACATTTTAACTGGCCACATTTATGACATACCCAACCTCTACAAGCATGAAAGCACAATAACTAATTTTACATGAAAAATTCCAGGCTTCACATCCTGTTCAGCAATGAAGTTACTGTTCAGTACCGAAGTAATGAACTCACCAATTCCATTTTACAAATAGCTAGGAAGATGCTACTACTACATTTTTGCTATATAAGCACTCTAGAGTTGCATCTCCAGTATCCTGCATTTTGCTTAGACACAAGCACAAAGGAAAAGTGATTGTAAAACACTAAGATTCTGATTAGTTAATATTTAAAGCTTATTTTGCACTTCTGTCTAAAAAAATACATACTCATCTTGGTACCTGGGCAGTAAACACTGTGATGAGACAAACTGTTCCAACTGCATTTTGCTGGACAAGCTTTTAAAAGAAATTGTACGCAGTAAGAAACTGTAAGATGGACTTTTCATGTATTTATTGTATTGGGTAAATAAATAAAAGTTTCCTGGAGTTGGTTCAAGGTCTTGCGGGATATCTGCCAATCTTTGTTTCAAGCTTAAAGCAAGTATACTGCTGTATTTCACAGAACGTCCATTCAGTTACCGCATGACAAAAACAGCAACCATACTAATACTTACTGTAATTCATGGAAGAGTATCTCCGTAAACTTGGCAGTAAAGTACAAAGAATTCCAAACGTAATTCTTAACATCCCCACCCCCAGACACTGGCAGGGCTTAGAAGCCAGGCTTTCTCAAAAGGAATGCTTTTAACTTCAGCACTAAGAGGGCTGAAATTATTGTAGAAAAAAGTGTATTTCCTTTTTCCTTCAAACACCCACTGTCTTCTGTGCAATTCAGCCCAAGGTTATAGAAAACTCTATGTTCTAAGTTTGGTGATCCAAATCCTTTAGTCTTTACTTAGACAAAACTCCCACTGAAGTCAGTGAAGTCAGTGGGAGTTTTGCCTGGGTAGGAACTGCTGGGTTTGGCGCAAAACATGCATGGCTCTGTAAGCTAAGGATAAAGTGAGTGAAAGTCATGCATGTAAGTAGCTCATGTTTCCAGACACAAAATTCATAGATAACTTTACAATATACAAATTAGCATCTTGATAATTTCATATTACTAGTATTATGCTGCAGAGTGCATATGATTAAAGCAATGGAAAAAGGTCTGTATGATTAGGGATAGTTAAGCAACCACAAGGACACCGATTCTATAAGCAGTTACAGTTTTTGAGTACAACTTCTTACTTAGCAATCATGAAAAAAGGAACTGTGACCTAAACCAAAAACTCCTCTAAAAAAGGCAGGCAATGATTCCTCGAACATGCATCTCTGCTTAGAGCTGTGTATTTCATGACTGGGAAGCTCTGCTTAAAGCCGTGTACCTCATCCTCATCTTATCTGTGTTCTATTGCAATGAAGGCCATACTGCAGTACAGTATGTCTCATAGCCCCACTAGAAAACTGTGGAGAGTATCTGAGATATAGGAAGATTCTGAGTCAGAGAAACGCTTCATAGAAAACAAAACACACTGTTACTTAATAACTAAAATATCATGGTTGTGACATCCATTATGGGTCTCCAAGGCATCTTACACTTCCCTTTATAAGTATATTCTCTCACACACATGTGTACGTGCACTCTGTGTGAATTCAGTGTATGTTCTCAGATTTGGACAGCCCTAAACACCATCAGTACTGTGAGAAAACAGATGTGGGGACTTTAATAATGGTTTAAGAGTGAAAACTGGTCCAAACTGAAGTGTGACAATTAAAAGCTTTACAATGAAGCATGATTTTGATTAAACCAATTTTAGCCAACCTTCAGTATTCCACAGAACTATATTTTAAGTATCATACTTCATTTTTAATTTGCTTCTGCATGTTTCCCTTTCCCACTTCAAAGCTGCTTTAAAGTTTAGATTCCAACTCCTAAATAGGTTTTCAACCCTCAGAAAACTCAACTTTTGATAAATAACTGAAAATTTTTTGTTCATTTTGAATATGAAACATTGATATGACATCATGACATACCACTATTAAAAATCTAATACATTGAGTCTTGCCTTTTGGTATTTTTTAGGTCTTACTCTTCTGCTGTGCCAGTATGCATGTAAACCAGTTGGATTTGGTACCTGAAATTGCCACTTCAGAAACAAGACTGCTTTTTAAAATATTTCCCTGTAATGTTTAAGGCCTAAAAACCTAAATAATACTTATAATCTATTTTTATACTTTTGTTCCTCCCCCACAGACCTCCTTCCATCTGGGTTCATAATAGTACAATGGGACACTATCACACAAGACAGAAGTTGGTGGACTTCAGTAAGAGAAGTCTATGGAATATCAAAATAGCAAATATCCAAATATCAGAAAGTTACATTAATGGAAGATTTGCCTGCACCAAAATTCTGTCTCATGATCACTGAGTTTTCTCTGCTTCCAAAGCCTCAGGGCACAGGGCTACAACCTGACTGCCTTCACTTCCCATGCTATTTCTACTATGAGTCCTTTGTGACTTGCAGTTAGGGAAGAACTCCAGGTTTTCCATCCAAGTAAAATTCTTTTATCAAAATCTAAAGTAATTATACTTTGGGGGTGGAGGGTGAGGGGGAACAGATGCAACAGGATGCAAAATAGTATTCCCAGAAAAGCTCAAACCTGTAATACAGACATGGGTTCTCACCTTCCTCACATAAATTGTTTTCAGTAAATAGAAATCTTTCTTCTTCATACCCTTAATATTTTCAAGTAACAGAAACAGAACGGATTATTTGAAGTTTACCTGAAAGAACCTAACAAACACACTACCTTTCAATTTGGGAAGTAAGTCATATGTGATAACTTGTTATGATGCCACTGCTGTACTTGCAAAAGAAAAAGAATCTGGGCGAAGGCAGACCAAAAAATAGGTAATTTGCAAAGGCTGATGGCCCTGCAAATGAATTAGCATGCACAGTTATCATACACAGAGACAGTAAGAATGGATTTTATGTGGGAGGTTAAGATGGGAAGAAGGTATATCAAATTGTGATGCTTTACACACAGATTGGGTTTAAACCTTTGTGGCACTTCTTTTTGGCAAGAGTGCTGAGCTATGCTGCAGCAGGTATTCCCATCAGTTATGTCTCCACCTGTTTTAAAACCAGTACAGGAACTGAGCTCTCTACATTGTTGACACAGACCAGTGCCTTTCAGAAGGGACAAAGCTTACAGCAAAAGGAAACAAGTCCGGGGACAAGTATGTATTAATTACTACTTTTGCCTTCTACATAACTGGAAACCCCTAACTCTTCAGATGAAAAATATATGCTGTTCTACCAGGTTGCCATGACAGATCTTAGAAAGACACAAGACAGTTTTATGGTCTTATAAGTGTTCTTCACTGAAAGGGAAACTTGGAAGTAACAAAGCACTTTCTTGCAGCTGAAGCCTGACTGCAACTGCTGCCAATTCAACAGTAAACTGGCTTCATGTATGTTAAGTCAGTTGGTTTCTGCTTCACCACTGAAGGGAAACCAGCTCTGTAGCCTGGCACAACCACTGTCTGGAAATCTGCCATAACTGTGCATTGAGTTAAGCTCTAGACAGACTGTACAGGCTGAACTTTAAACCATTTGCATTTTTAACATACACAAATAAATTTATAGCTGCATAAAAAAATGTCATGCTTCAGGGATTAACCTCTAATAACCTCTCTTGCTATGTTAACAAAGACATTTAAAATCTGCCTCTCCAAGTTACACACGACTCAGGTTAATGAAGGCAATTCAAAAAGAAATTTTAAGGCCTCATTATATCTAATAAGGGATTAGTGACACCAGCAATTTTTAAGACCATTTGTGGAAACTTTCATGCTGCCCTGTGGCTTGGGACTCCCTCATTTTACCTCAGGATTCCCAGATGAAGGTAAGTTTGGCAAGGTAAATAGAATGTTACAGAAGTGAGTGGCAGGTAGGACTGGAAAATGGAAATAATTTTCATGACATACCACTTTCATCATAGGCAGTCTAGCATCTAACAATTCACTGGTATCACTACTTCACAGGTGAGAAAAGTAAGGTCAATCAGGTAAAGCAATCTGTCATTTTCATGAAATAGAGTTTACCAAGAAAGAATACCTAAGAAACCTTTTACTTTGATTTCTGACTATAAACTAGAACCTGATTATAAACTATGTCCTTAAAGCTCTGAAAAATGTAACTAAATATTCTCCCCCATATTTTACACTTTTAAGTATTTTTACTGTTTTGTCTAGACAAAAGCTAGACTTTGGAATACTTTGGGAAACAGTTCTACAAAAGCAACTAATAGAAAAGGCAGCAGCTTCCTATGTGGGGTTGTTGTTAGTCTGATCTGGAATGTCAACAAAATTGTTTTGCCAGCCTTAAGTTTCTACCTAGCAATGTCGTTAAATTCTGTAGCTGCTTCAGTTTTGACAGTACAATGGGGTCATTCCCATATGGATCCTCTATTGCCAAATCTTTCCAATAATTTTTTCGGAGGTTGTGATGTTCAGAATAGATAAAAATTTCTGCATGGATTCTCTAACAGAGGTAAGATGGGCATACGTTATCAACTTTTTCTGACTGGAAGTACTAGTAGGATCACTTTCTTCCACATTATCTCCTATTACCAAAGACAGTGGTTCCTGTTCCAAATCTACAGGGAAGTGACTGAAATTTCTAATTTGTTTAAAACTGGTCAGATGCTAAAACTTCCCATTGACTAGTCCATCTTCTGCCATATATTTCTTGTCTTGCCTATGCTTAAGAAGTAGGAAACCTTTGGTAGTGTCTGTAGCGGCACTAGCATCTCATCAGTGCTTCTCAGGTTGCATCTTATCTGAAAAAGTTAAACAAATGCACAGGACAGATGTAAAAATAAAAATAAAACAAAAACCCAAGAACCAAGAACTGAGCCACCCAACTGCTAAAGCAATTTGTTCATGCATCTGCTAATATTCTACAACTGTTGATGTGACTCCAATCTATGGTGTATAGTTTGGGCTTTATGTGGCCTACACGAATACACATAAAGGTTGTAATCTATTAAAAATTGTGTATACTTAATCGAGAAGCAGTACTACATCTTCTATCCAAAAGATGCTATAAAATGCAAATTAAAATGAGTAGTTATGTCCAGTGGTCTCAGGGAGACAATGAATACCAATAGCATAACAAGGACATTTTGTCAATAACAACTCATAGAAGAACCAATGAAAAACAGCTTTTTTTTTTTTTTTGACTCAGGAATTATTTTTAAAATGGTATGCTCTGGTAAGATAAAAAGACACCACAAATACATTAATTTTTTGCGTTTATATGTACATATAAACACATTGTTACTCATGCTGATATTTTTTTTACACAGAAAACCAGCTGCTACTCATTTTCTAGAACCACTGTGTATCACAGTTACATTTATATTATTTCTTCATGGTTTAAACAGCTTCAAATTCAGAAGTCTGTAATTTCTATGCGAAGCTAAAAGCAGACAAAAAGGGACAGATTCACAAGGGAAGTGTACCTCTATGTAAACATCCCCACAGGCAACCAAACAGAAAAACTCCAGCTAAATGATCTGTTTGGAACAAGTAAGTATGTAATTTCTTACATAAATTAACTAAGAAAACTTGATAGGCATACCTAAACATCACTGCAGTAGCTACAACTTTTAGGGCCTAACTGCATACATACACTCAAATACCTTAAGACAAAGTAGGCTGTAATCAAAATTTGAATTAAAATGTGACAACACTTACCTGGTATGAAAAATGTAATAGCTATTATCAGTATTCACATGTCATGAGACTTCTATTTACATCTGAATCTTTCTTATAAAACTGCTTATTATTAACCAGAACACATACACAAACATTTGTTATATTTAATCCTCTCCACACTACCTTACCTTCAACAGACAGCCACAGAGCTCCATTTGATTAGTATCACTAGGACCACCAAATTACTGTTATGTTTATTTGAAGAATCTGCTTTGCAATAGATGTTAGGATATGAGACCTTATCAAAACAATCACATCCAAACAACATTGACAAGAAAGTTGTCAGTATTGTGGAACCTGCTACTTTACAGATTACAATGCCTCCTGCTGAAAGGAATCTCTCACCTTTTAGCACTGTAACAATGCAACTATATGATGAAAAACTTAGGAAAGAAGGTATCTTTCCAAGTATAAAAAATATGAAGACTTCACTTAATTTTCAGTTCACATACCTATTGGTTTCTAAATAGAAATATGCTATTAGAGAAGTTAGTAAATTAAAATGCAAAATTTTGATTGAACCTTTAAGCAAATTTTATAGGAGGAAAAAAAAAACCCAGGTATTTACTGCATCGAAGAAAATGTCCCTGCTTTCAGCCTGCTTGCCTATAAAACCATTAACAACAGAAACCAAAATCTGTAGGGAGGTAAACTGTACCTAAAAAAATTGTCATTAGCTGGATAACACTCCACTGAATATTTACTCTTGTACTCCAGAAGTCATGAATCATAAAACTAACAAACCAACCACAGAACCACTCCTCCAGGCTGGACATTGCAGCAAGCAGTGACAATTGGAGTGAGACACACTGGAGTCAGTGCCCACATCTACAGCTTCAGGGCATCAGTTGTGGCTGTGGAACCAGAAGAGCATCTCCTTTCCCGTATGCAGTGTCAAAGAGGCTCCCAAAAGTCGTAAGTCTTTGTGGTTGGAGGGTAAAGGGGTGGCAGGATTGGATCTCTTAACTCCCTGACCGGCATCCTGACAGCAGAGCAAGGGCAAAGTTTCCAGAGCCCCTCTCCCAGGATGGAGCTGGACTCCCATGTCCAAACCCTGAACCGCTGCTCTTTAAATGGATGCTGCGCATGCATCCCAGTGCATCCAAGGCTGGGTCCCCACTGCTGTCTGCCAGCAACCTCAGAGCGAGTACCAGGGCTTAATGCCCTGAGCCTTAAATTATGTCCCCGCTTTTACTTCTTGCTCATTTTGGGGTCATGGCAACAGGCAGGAGATTTCTCAGCTGTTACATGGGATAAACCTCTGGCTTGATGGTACCACGCTACAAAAGGAAGGTGGGCACAAGGAGGGAGTTAATGCCACCAAGCAGGGATGGCCATGAGTTAAAAATGAGCTGGGTTTCAAGCATCCAAGTGTGCAAACCCCAGCGGGGTGCAACGGCAGTGATGATGCTGACCCTGCCTCACCCCACTCAAGCCCAGGGAGCACTCACCGTTCTGCAGGTCCAGGGCTGCACCGACATCTGGGTCTGCTGTGGCATCCAAGACCAGGAACGTTTAAGTAGCAAAGCACCCAGCACAGCCAGCCTCAGCTCCTCTGGACAAAACAGCACAAGGAGACAACTGTAAATCACCTCTCCACAGTGTCCAGCACTGAAATTCCGAAGAAACAACCCCCAAAGCCCAAGGACATGGACACAGGCACCTCCCAGAGAGGGGAAGCATCCTCAGTGTTGCTCCTGCCTGATGTGTGACTGGACCATTGCAGCTTGCCTGGTTATATATATATATATATATATATGTATGTATATGTATATATATATCTAAAATTATACAACAAGAGATTGGGACCCCAGGAGCCCCTCAACAACAACCCAAGTGTCCAGGGTCTGGCCAGCCAGCGTTGCGCTGCCTGGCATCTGGGAGAGCGCAGCGTGGAGAAGCCGGAGACTTCTGCTCGTTAGTGTAATTACCATCGGAGTTCCAGGCGGCCGGGCTTGCGCTTGACCTTTAGCTATTGAAATATGAACAATAAAAATGACACATTCTCGTGGAAGGGGTGTCACCGGCTGCTCGTTTGAAATCGTCACTGAAATCCTCTCTTAGTGACATGCCCTCAAACAGCATCTTTCTGCAAAAGAACAAGGAGGAAAGACCTTGTTTCTCCAGAGTCTTTGGAAAGTGGGAAGTCACTGAGCTGGACCCCAGCATCAATAGGTCCCAGTCCAGCATCAAGCGATCCCCACACTGGTGACTCTGCCCGTGTCCTGCTGTGAACCATAACTCACAGGCCAACAACAGCCAGGACCCAGGGAGAAATCCATGGGAAAATAACCTGGCAGCTGCGACAGGAGCGTGTCCGGTGATGGATGAGACTGATCCATCAGATCACGACCCCATTTGCCACTGCAGCAGCAAGCAACCTGGATTTCCAGAGGTTGCCAGATGTTGGTGCAGGGCTGAGCAAGGCTTCAGTGCTGAACCCCAGCAGGACATCCCTTAAGCTGGAAATTCCTTTGCCACAAGGCTGGTGCTTGATGCAAAAGAGTGATCCTGAAGGCAAGAAGAGAAACTGCCCCTTGAAGTGATGATGGATCACCTTAAAGTGGTCCAGCCTCCAAACTGCCTCCTGGAGCAACACGCTGCTGGGGCATCAGGCATGGAGGGATGTCACATCTGCACCTCCCCGGGAGCAGAACAAAGGCTCCAGCTCCATGTCAGCCCTGAGCACAAGGACTAATGAAGGCAGGATCATTCCCCCCTCATTTGTCACACCTGGTTAATACTCCTGCTTATGGAAAAAGGTCACAATTTAGATCTCATTATGTCACTTCCATCTTCTGTCTGCAATTGCAGGGCCCTGCTCCTTTTCCATCCCCAATTAGCATTTAATTATGGGGGCCCTGCTTCACTCCACCTTGCTGCCGTGATACGAAGGAGAAGAGATGGAGGTCCTGGCCATACGGTCCCCATCTGTGTCTCCAGAGAGGAGACACCCTGAAAAAGCTGACCCAAGAGCAGCCTTTTTCCTCTGGCAGCACGAAGGGAACCAGATGGACTTTCCTTCAAATGAGATTTAAATGGAAAAATACAAAATAGCTCATTCTGCCAAGATTGAAGAGTTGGTGCCCAGCCGTCCTGTACATGGGGAAGGTCAGACCGGGTGACCCTCTGGAAAAGAGGCCAGAAGCATCAACCACCCTCATGGTTCGCTCCTCTGGCTCCACCACTGAGCCAGGGCATGGCTCTGGACACAGAACTCAGTGCTCCCCACAAAGGGAAACAAAACCACCAGCCTAATTTGAGGTGTTAGAGTACCCATGAACCAGCGTCACTACGGAGGCTCGGCTGATGGAGTTTGGATGGGATGGTCAACCAGAGCTCCTTGGCACTGTGGCTCTGCAAACTTCTGATGGTCACTGACCTGCAAGAAGCATTGTAGAGACCATGTTCATGAGGCCTTTTGAAGATGGAAAACGCCTTCCCAAGCCCACCTGGGTCCTACTCAGTCCAGCCATGGTCCATCCCCATTGGCAGCACACTGATGCTCTGCTGACTTTGGTTATTTTACAGCTGATCTGGCTGCCCAACAGCTCCACATTGCAACCAAAGCTGCTGATGTCGCAGAACCAGGTGAATTGGTCCCACACCATGCAGCCCATCAACCCCTCTAAGTCTGCAAATGAACCTTCCCATCTGCCCAGACAGAAACAGCACCCGAATAGACCAGGAAAAGCAAGTGAGGCCTCAGGAAGACTTTTCTGGAGATGCCAAAGATGGGAAATGATTTGGAGGTCAGGTGCATCCCCCTACCCTGCTGCAGGTCCACCATAGCTCTGCTTTTCCCTCCCACATCTGCTTGCATTTGCTGCAGAAACAACCATGATGTCCCCACGCTCTGAAGACAGCGGGGGTTTTGCCACCTCCACAGTGATGGGGTTTCACAGTCCCAGGCATAGGCAGGACCCCAGGCTTACCCCAAGTCCCACACAACCTCCTCAAGTCTGTTGGCAGCACTTGGGCTCGAACGTGCCCATTGCAGTGCAAAGGGCAATATTTGTTTCAAATGTTTCTTCTCTTCCTTTCCTATTCAGTATTTCCCATCCTCCTTTCTAAGATCATCCTTCATTTCTTTCTGCCTCCCTCTAGCAACAGTATCTGGGAGAAATAATGAATTTTTAATAAGAGGGGGCGGTGGAAAGAGGGAGACCCTAAGGCAAAGAGAGAAAACATTGATCTATTAAATAACCCTCATCATCACTAAACCACATTTCAGGGAGGCAGAACCACACGAGGGACCTCACAGCATCGGGCAGGGACTGATGGGTGTGAGCATCAGCTCACGCTTGTGGTCGCAGCCCCCCCCCTTTTCTCCTAACCCAGTGGCAGGATGGATGCTGTGCATGAACAGGTTGCAGATAGCACAAATCCTTCTCGGGGGGACTTTTCCAGCCAGGCCACATGCACTTGGTGGGTTGGTGTGTGCAATACCTCAAGCAGGCCATTGCACCGGCAATGGGAACCCTCCAGCTCTCCTCCCCTGCAGCACCACGGGCTGGAACCTCTGCAGCATCTCAGAGCTGAGCCTTTCCCAGCTCCTGGTCCCTGCATCCCCCCAACATCCTCCCCAGGCTCTGCAGGTACAGGGCTCGCTTCCCATGGTGCCTGGCCCTGCTGCCCCAGCACATGGCTGAACCTAAATATAGTCCCTGGTTCTCTTTCCTTGTAGACACAACCGGTGCTCTGGGTGAAAGTCCTTTCCCATGAACTCACTGTTGCTTAATAAAGCACAAACCCTCGGAGACCCTGATGCTGGATTCTGTCATTTTAATTTTCGGTGACACTTGTTCCTCTCCACTACAGTACGTGGCTGCTGCTATTTTGGCTGGCACACTGGGAGCCGAACAAGGAGCCCCAGTGCTCCAGGCCCAAGCTGCTAAGAGCCGGGATGCAGCTTTAAAGAACAAGCCCCTATGATGGATGGGGCTGTGCACTGCAGTGCAGCTCAGGGTGGCATGAAAAATTCAGGGGGAGGAAAGCAGGAAAGCAAGGAAAGAGCTGGGCTGAGAAAGAAGATGCAGCAAGGAGGAGGGCATGTGCTGGGGCTGTGGCCAGCTTCATCGCTTGGGACAAGTACCATTTCCCTGCTCTGCCACCTGCATCAGCCATGGACCCACATCTTGCCCAAATATCCCTTTAAGTAAATGCTTCTGAGAAATAACAAAAATAAAAGCATTTGCAGGAAAAGAAAAACCCTGTA